>JAEUWL010000596.1:0-272585 GCA_018524415.1 Podaxis rugospora | reverse complement strand
GGACGAAACGTGCATGAAGAATTGGTTATTGGGCCCTAGAATGGAGACCGGTGGAGGGGTAGCTTGGAGGAATGAGCTCGCGATGGCTGTCCGATTGGATCGGGAGGTGAACCGGCTGGTCTGGGCCCACCGAGGCTGCCATGTAACTAGGGCTCGAAAGCTTAACGGACGAGAATTGGGGTCCGTAACAATTCCTTAGTCTATGTTTATCCTGTCTTCATCCAATCTCTATCTACCTATCTGCTCAAGTCTGCAGTTGGTCAAGTGAGGCAACTATGGTATTAGAGGAGGCACAACACATAAGTTAAAGCCAAGGCCCCAACTCTATGTTCATACTTGTCTACCTCTGTCTGGAGTCAGTTCTTATTACAGAGTCAGAAATTGGTTGGATAGAGTAGATAAAACAATAATAATAGAAATAAATGAAAATCATTGGACAAATAAGTGGCTATAAATAGCAGAGAAAATTCAATATCAGGCTAAGTCAGGTGAATATTAGCACCTGTACAGTCATAATGGCATGTAGAATGTTTCATCTACTACAGGACCCTTGACACTTGCCCATAAAACCCATCTCCTTGCTCCAGGTAGAGAATTTTTGCAAGTCAGAATACAGGCAAATAATAAGTCCCTGAATACCTAAAAAGTTACCCATGATGTCTACTACTCAAAAATCATTACAACTGCAACAGATTCATTTGATACATCATTTTGAAGAAAATGTATCAATAAACACACTCTGGACTTCCCTAACAAACCAGTATATATCCCCAGAGTCAGACAGCTGGCTGAGGAGAACACTTATTGCAGGCAGATTTGGAGATATTGTAATAACTACCAAAAAGACATCAGTTGCTAAACACTTAAACAATCACCATCATAGGTTACCTTTATAGGAAGACTCGGCGATGTCTAACACAAAGCTGGCCTCCCGTGTATAATCCTCGGGGTCAATATTTGTAAACCTGAACAACAGCTTGTCCTTTCCGACCCCTTCAATAGCACAAGCAAGCTGTTGTTCGCAGGCCATGAGTTCTGGTGGAATCCGAGAGGCATGTGTACTAAGGGTAGCTCGTTCTTTATCCCTCTCTATGGTTCAAAATTCAGAAAGCGTCGACACAAGGGTCTGATAGTCTACCTCGCCGAAGATTAGCAGTGATAGCGCGATACTGTTCAATCTCTCCTTGGACCGCAGTACACTTATCCCTAAGTGAAGTCAATTGTCGCTGAAGCGCAGCCACAGCAAGCTCCGCGTCCTTCCGTTCGTCCTTCTCGCGCTCAAGGTCTAGATGAAAAGTTCAAGTCAGTGCGATAGTGGACCCATTAACACGAACCTGCAACTAGATCTATCTCCTTGAGTTTGCACTGATTAATCTCAGCCTCCGCCTGCTGGCTCCTTTCCGTAATCTTCTTTTTTTCTGAAGCTTGATACTTGCGCCGCTCGGAAATGGTCGTAATCGCGTTATTCTTGAAGTCCACAAGCGCCTTGAGAAAGTTTCGAGTGGTGTCTTCATATACGTTAACGCGTAAATCTATGTGCGGATGCTGGTCCTGAAGAAGACGAGAGAGATCGATGCGTGGGAGGCGAGTGGTAGCCATGAAGTTGGAATGGTTGGACTGAAAACGTGAGGCGCGTTGTTTCATGCGTGTTGGAAGTCACGTGTTTAATATACATCAGTACTAACTTCTATTGCAGACAGTAGGTATGCGATGCGTCAATATTCATTCGTCTGGCCACACACCTCCCAAACTTACCCTCCTCCCAAGCGATCCTAAGGATCTCCAAGGATGCCTAGTGACCTCGCTGATATTCGCATGGGAACAGCCAAGCCTTTCGCTTACAACGAAATCACCATGGGCACAGCCAAACCTGCAAGCGACATTCACATGGAAACCGCAAAGGCTGGCCTAACTCTCCGACAAGGCGCGATGAAGGCTTGGGAAAGGGAACTCTTGGAGTCTTCCGAAGTCAAAAGGAAAGCTACTGTAGCCCAACTCTGTGGGTGGTTGGTCCCCTCAGGTCACTCAACTTGTTGTACTGATACCCCATCAGATTTCCTCGATTATTACTTCCAAACATTGGGTTACCTCGCCGCACGCAAAGAGAGACGGGCCAAATTTGATAAAGACACGACTGCAAGAGGAGTTAAAGGGCAAGATTACGCACAAGAGCTCAAATCCTACTGTGGGCGTGAACGGGTCTTGCTTCGCCGTCGCAGGGCGAAACTGAAAGTTGATCAGTTCCATATCATCGCTCAAGTCGGACAAGGAGGCTATGGCGAAGTTTATCTTGCTCGCAAGCAAGACTCTGGAGAGGTTTGCGCCCTGAAGAAGATGCGGAAGCGAACACTTCACAAGATGGATGAGGTTAGTGCTGATCCTTGACCTCCAATCTTTGCACGGCTCACACTAGCTGTAGATCCGCCATGTTCTAGTCGAGCGTGACATTCTCACCGCCACAAAGACGCCTTGGCTCGTGCGATTACTTTATGCTTTCCAAGATCCACAACATGTATACTTGGCCATGGAGTATGTCCCGGGAGGTGATTTCCGTACGCTCCTCAACAACTCCGGCATCCTCAAAGAGACGCACGCACGGTTCTACATAAGCGAAATGTTTGCTGCAGTCAATGAGCTCCATAAACTTGGATACATTCACCGTGACCTCAAACCAGAGGTGCGCGCATTGGCTTTGCGTGGCCATTGCAAGTGTTAATATCTTCTAAGAATTTCCTAATTGATAGTACGGGCCATGTCAAGTTGACAGATTTTGGACTCGCAACTGGTGCATTAAACCCACAACGCATCGAATCTCTGAAAATCAAAGTAATGTAACAAGATCTATTCTCTCGTTAAGATGTATTCAGCTCTCTCTCAACAGCTCGACAAAGTAAAAGACAATCAGATTATACACCGGTCAACAATGGAACGTCGCTCAATCTATCGTTCCATCCGTAACGAAGATCCCCGCTACGCTGATTCTATTGTGGGATCGCCGGACTATATGGTAAGTCTAACGCCGACCCTAGCGCAATTGATACCGACATATGTGGGACAGGCCCCCGAAGTTCTCAGAGGGAAACCTTATACCTATTCCGTCGACTATTGGTCTCTCGGGTGTATCCTATTCGAGTTCATGGCTGGTTTCCCACCTTTCAGCGGTGGGACTCCAGAAGAGACATGGACTAACCTCAAGAATTGGACCAAGGTCTTAAGGAGGCCCCAGTACGATCGGCCAGAAGACATGATTTTCAATCTCAGCGATATCTCTTGGGACGCAATTACAAGGCATGTAGTAACTACCTCTCCTAAGCTATTTCTGACTCAATGCCGCGCAGATTGATTGCCCATGCAAGCCTTCGGTATTCCACCCTCTCCCAAGTAACCAGTCACCCATTCTTCAAGAATGTCAAATGGGACGACCTTCGCAGTGTTCGAGCGCCTTTTGTTCCTGCTCTCGACTCGGAAATCGACACCGGATACTATGATGACTTCACTTCCTCAGAGGACATGGCTAAATATGCCGAAGTAAAGGAGAAACAGAAAAACGTTGAGCTCGTGAAAGAAACCGAAGAGCCCATGGGCCGAGGCGTTTGGGTTGGTTTCACCTTTGGAAAGAACGGCCCTGGTCCTAAGGTCAGTGCTGCGAGCGCCTATTCAGACGATGACGATGGAACTTTGGCCACTATTTTTTGAGCACATCGGTTTTCATGCCTTCTTCAGCTTGTTGAACAAATATAATTTGGATTTTTTGAACGTTTTTTGATTGAAACCAACAAGACACGTCCATTCATAACATCAGCATTTGTATTACGCATCCATAGGTATACAACATTAAGGCAATAGTAAAGTAGGGACTGGGAAGCAAGGTCTTGACGAATGAAAGCATGATGTCATCAGATGTGAAAAGAGTCCAACCATGAGATTCTCAGTGTAAGCGAAATCTGGCACCTAGTCATTCTGTGGAACGGTGCCGTCCCGATGGAGGGAAACGAGCCAACTCTTTCTACTGTACTGACTTGAAAGTCAGCCAAGTTACTTAGGGGAAGGGCTGGAGCATATAATACCTTCGGTCTTTTCTCGATATAGGCTCCGCTGCTCTCGACTTCGCACGACTTGCGTTTAAAGTTAATGTGAAGCTTGAGAGGTAGTCTCTGCCGATCCTCCTGCAACCATCTAGTTAGACGAATGGCTAGCGGCACGGGGATACCATAGCGAACCGGAGTAGCAACTGCACTGCTCGATGTTGATGTGCTTGGGGAATGTGTTGCAAGGACATTCTGGTCGGAAACAGCCTCCGGAATAACGTCAGGGTGTTGCCCTTGAAGAACGGGGTGGGCTTCAAAATCATCGGCAGGATACATCAGCCTGTCACAAACACCTTCCTGCACGGGTTGGGTAGTCCTTGCAAGGTATCGGATAAGCGCAGCGTCCACATGAAGTAAGTCGCTGATAGTAGGGCCAGTAACCCAAGCAGTAGTCACATATGTATTAGACTCGGCGATCGGGCTATAGGTCTGGACGATTTCCGGGTAAGGTTTTGTAGAAACCTCATTGATAGGCAACCTAGCAGCTCTATCGGTGTCGACCTTTAGTTTGAGCCTAACGGCGCGCTGTTTGGCGTGATGGGTAGGTTTATGGGTAGCACGGCGACTACGAGCCTCGGCGAAGAAATAAGCGTCCGCGATTCGGAGGGTGTGAATGACCTGAGCAAAACGCGAATCGGATAACATGTTGGATAATCGAGACTGGGAAGGCGAGGTTTACTCGTTAAGCGACGAAAAGAAGGAATGGACGAGAGGTGCCAGACGATGACGGAGAAGGAGAATACACGCACAGCGTGTGAGGGAGCAGAACAAAGTGAAGGGAAGGACAGCGAGCCGAGAATACAACAATGGGTGTGTATGGGGCCGTGATTGACAGAACGACGAACTTTATAATTGTTAATATGTGGACCCACAACGCCGCATGGCTGCCGAGAAAACAATAAGCTAGGAGAACGCGATCAGGGTCACTGGTATTTGCCGATACATGACAATTGCTCTCAAAGGAACAACCTATAACAGAACAAGGAAATCATCTATCGGCAAAGTGGTTTGGTAATCCGCGAACGCAAGCCGCAGGAATAGACATAAAAGGATATCGTTGTTCTCCTGTTCCTGCTACATTTCTGTTGAGCAAGAAACCAGGGAAAGTGACACTAACAACAGGAAAAATTTGAAGAGAGACCAAGGTACAAGGGTAGAGATGGGAAACCCAGAAGGAGCATGCTCTAGTTTGTCACACTTTTTGTCTCGCCAAGCCTTTTGTCTAATGCGGGACAGCCTAAGACCCTGGTCATGCACGTGACCGGAACGGGATTTGGATCTTTTTGAATCCCTGATCTTGGCAGCATTCCATTATTCCCAATGGCCGCCGCGCACAAAATAGGTCAGCACGACTTGTCATTGAGCAAGCAGTCTCAAGTAACACATGAATCAGGATCTCTTTTATTCTGTCCAGAGTGTGGTACCCTACTAGATCAACCCAAAGACGGAGAGGACAAGGTGTCATGCGAGCAATGCAATCACGAAGAGCCTGCAAGCTGTGGGTCGGGTAACTACCTCCCATGAAAAATAGCTAAGGGTTCAAAATAGCATACGATAATATCGTTATCACCACACAGTCGCACCCGGACGCGTTTCCTTCTGCATTGAGGCAGAAAAGAAAGACGCAGACAAAGCTTCACGAGAGGGGAGATCAGGGAACACTGGTATGTTAACTTTCATTGCGAGTAATGATGAGTGCTCATAGGAAATTAGGTTTCGGAGAAGTGTCCAGCTTGCGGTCACATGGAAGCATATTCGAAAGAGATGCAGGTGCGTGGACTAATTCCAATACACATGGAAGCAGTATTGAACAAGGGACAGTTGCGAAGCGCGGATGAAGGGTCGACAATCTTCTACACGGTGCGTGTTTGATGGCGTTGGGTATAGCTCGTGCTGACCATTAGCAAGTGTGCATCGTGCAAGCATGGATGGCGTGTCAACAATTAATGGGAAGGTCTGGACGGATGGAATGTATTGTTTAGACATAGACGCCTACACTGCAAAATAGAGCGACGATGCCGAAGCCGCCGAGGAGACTGGCGGTGGATGCTACAGCGAGTTCTCGGAAGGGAAGGGACTGTTTCGGGAGTCTAGAAGGAATGATGAGGGAGGGTCGGAGAGGAAAAGGATAGAACCTACGTTGTAAAATAAAATGCCAAACCAAAGGTAGAGACCAGAAGCACTAGGGCAAGATATGGGAGAGCGGTGGTTGGAATGAGTGGTGTAAACGGGGGAAGGACATCAAAGGCAAGCTGGAGTCATGAGCACAGAGTCTGGGTGGAGGATTGAGAAATTACCTTTGCCTGGAGATAGTCCGCCATTGTGGAACAGATGACGAGGGCCACGCCAGCAGAGCATTCCACAACACGTCACGCCCCAACTGGCACAAACACGTGCAAGCACCAAATATCAACCCTCCTAGCAACTTGTCTTCCTCATCCCAACTACCATGTCCGCCGCTCAAAAGATTCAGCAGCACCCCGTCTTTATCCAGGTCCAGAACAAGGCCCAGTACCACGTAAATCAGCTCGACAAGGAGGTTTGTCCTTTCTCGCCCACATTATTCTCTGTCCTCAATTCATGTCTCGCAGCTCTCCAAGTACCCTGTCCTCCTCAACCTCGAGCAACGCACTCAAATTCCTAAAACCTATGCCGTCCTTGGTGCCCTGTTCGTTATTGCCATTCTTCACACCTTCAATCCTCTTGCTGCTCCCGTCTCGAATCTCGTCGGCTGGGGTCTCCCTGCCTATCTCTCATTCAAGGCCCTCGAATCTCCTTCTCCTAATGACGATGTCCAGTGGCTGACGTACTGGGTCGTCTTCGGTTTCTTCAACTTCCTCGAGAGTTTCGCTATTCGCCTTGTTCTCTATTATGTCCCCTGGTACTATGCCTTCAAGACCGTTTTCATCGTCTGGTTGCAGTTGCCTGCCTTCCGCGTGAGTAACCTAGTTAAACGCGTGCTGTGTACCTCCCCTGATCTCTCGCTCGCGTCCGCCACGTTTTCAGGGCGCTCAAACTGCATACTTCACCGTTCTCAAGCCAATCCTCTCGAATATCAGCAGCCAATCTCGGGTTGTCGCTCCTACCACCACCAACCCGGACACTCACCCAGAGTGAAATCCTTCCCTCCGGTGCCGCCCTGGCTACGTTCACCTTCCTCGTTTCAGAACAGAGGTACCTTTGTCCTTTCTAGGTCCTTTCCCCTACACCATCTATAGACTTTTGACCCATTTGTAATAGTTGTTCGGTGGCTTCTAGTATTTACTATATGCTAGTTCCGTTGTGGGATACTCCCACAGTGTGAATCGTCACCACCTAAATTCCCCCAGCCCTATCGCGAACTGGATTAAGCTAACATCGGGGCCATGGAACGGCGACCGATCCAACACTGACCTCTTCAGAATCGAACATTCTCCACATACCGTGCTTCACCCCCCCCCCCCTCTGCTTTGTGCTTTTCCCCTTCCCATTCTGATTTCGGTCTCACACTCCCCATGTGTTTTTGCATACCTTAATTACAATTTCCAACTTTTTTCGTCTTCTAATTCGACGTAAGCAAGAGATACAAATTTGGGTACTTGTCACGCCTGCTTGGGGAAGCCGTGTCGGAGTGTCGGAGTAAGGATTTACTGATGCAATCATAGCCTACTTTGGGTCCCTGTACTGTCCTCCAGACTCAGGACCCTGGACAATCCCTATATAGGCTGTGTACAAATTCGGACAAATACCGCCCCCCGCAGGCGAAGGCTGGATGCAAGTTTGTTGAGGGACTCTGAAAGCCCTGCAAAAGGCGGGTGGGAACAGACCTATCACACTACGGACCACTGCAATGCTGGGTTCTCATTCACAATCAAATAAATCTCAATTTCCCTGTATAACTTTCTGAGATATAGTGATCGACATGTCCCAAAGTAGAGCCTTAGAGAGCTCGTGACATTCTGAGCTACGTTTCAAGACCAAAACATTCAACCAGCGTCGGCGCGTCGCAACCCATATTCCTGATTCGAGGTCGAAACTACGAGAAATTTCTTTTTTTAGCTTTGTTTTTTGGGAGGCTGTGTGTCAGGTTCGGACAAAAATTGGCCTTTCGGGAAGGCCGTGTACAACGTTCGGACAAAAACCGGAAGAGGCGCGGTTCGGACAAAAACCAGGCGAAAGAAGGGGATATAGGGATTATCCAGGGTCGTACACACTCTCGCACTCGGTGCTTTCGGCTGATGTGACGTTTGATGTGACGAAGTAAGGGGAGGGCAAAGGTGTGTGGAGTATGGTATTCATCTGCCTTTGGCACGAGTCCTCTAGTCATGCAACCTGTACCTTGAAACACGTTTGGAATTGTTGGCCCCGCAATCAAATGTAGTTTCCCATAATTCCCTCTCAACAGAGACTTTCCAAAGGCATCACGGATCATGCAGGATAGCGAGTAACGGAGACAGAAAATCCCTCATCACCATCCTCTGTCTCGACGCATCTCCGCTTAAGTCCTTATGGTAGAACAGGCAGCCGTCTGCACCGTCACTAGGTCAAGACGTCCACGCGGTCTAGTCAACCTTTTTCCCAGGATCCTTAATACGGATTACAGCTGGTGGTCCATGGGGTGCGCATGCTACACAGATAGCTCAGCAGTCAGCCCTCTTCGCTGTTCGGAGACACACATCTCATACACCTTTTGGATTCCTCGCGTACCTACCGTGTGGTCCCGGCCCTCCGCCCCACTAAGCTGGAACACGAGGGAGCTAGGGTGACTAAAGTCTGGTTTCCTATTTCGCTCTAGCGCCGCACAACCGGGGATGGAAAGTTCGGCAAGTATCTTCCCGTGGTCACCCACTTTATAATAAGTATACCGATACGAATGAGGGAAGTCCTAACTCTGGAGACCTTTCTGGCACTCTCTTTCAGAACCTACAACCATGGCCGAATTGGAGAAGGGTTCTCCTGTTGCCCACAACGATGGGGGTTCTACCCAAGTCTATGAGAGGCCAAAAGGCCTCAAAGGCTTCTACTACAACCCAATGACTCAGGTTGTTATGCTTGGATTAGTCTGCTTCATGTGTCCAGGTAAGTTGTTGCGTTTTCCTCGGGTTCAGTGACGTTAAACCAAAGGCAGGCCTTTTCAACGCTCTGAACGGACTTGGTGGAGGGGGGCAACTTGACACTACGACAAGCGCGAATGCGAACTCTGCTCTCTATGCTACATTCGCTGCTGGCGCTTTCTTTTCCGGGTAAGTTGGCAAGGATTTACATCGGCGAACTGCTATCTAATACCTCCCACCAAGATCTATCACCAACAAACTTGGCCCTCGTCTAACTCTTCTCATCGGTAGCGCTGGATATCCCCTGTATATTGGTTCCTACCTGTAAGTCTAAGGCGCTTGGTGTCCGCTAAACAGCTGAACATTTGATTAGCGCCATCAATATTCACCCCCATGCTGGTGCCTTCGTGATCACTGCAGGAGCTATTCTTGGTCTCTGCGCTGGCATGTTATGGACTGCGCAAGGTTCATTGATGCTATCGTATCCTACGGAGAGCCAAAAGGGTCTATTCATCGGCGTTTTCTGGGGCATCTTCAATCTCGGGGCGGTTGTTGGTGCGTCAGTTTCCTTGGGCCAAAACTTCCATTCTACGGTACGTGCAGTTTTCCCTTGGAAGAATCATTCCACTGATTGCTGTCCCGTCTCTCAGGGTAACTCAGGTACGTCGCGGCTACCTTTCCCGTAGGGTCCCACCTGACTTTTGGTATGACTGATGTATAGTTGGCAATGGAACCTATGTGAGCTGCAGTATCTTCATGCCAGAGGATCATACTCACGATACGCGGCTGGTAGATTGGTTTTCTTATCCTGACCTTGATTGGGGTCGCCATCCCCATCTTCATGGCCGAACCCTCAAAAATGATTCGTTTCGATGGGACGCGAGTTACACCCCCTCGCCATCCATCTTGGAGATCAGAAATTCTTGGACTCTGGGTAACTCTCAGGACGGATCCCTATGTCCTCTTACTATTCCCCATGTTCCTCGCCTCAAATTGGTTCTATACATGGCGTAGGTCTACCCTGATTTCTGATCAGGATTGACGCTCACCTATCCCGTAGAATTCAACGACTACAACGGCGCCCTATTCAACATTCGTGCGAGGTCACTCAATAACCTAGTATATTGGTTGGCTCAGATCATTGGCTCGCTCTCGATCGGTTTCGTCCTCGACCAGAAGAAGCTCACCCGTCGCTTCCGGGCTTTCACTGGATGGACAATCCTCTTGATAATGGTGTTTGTTGTTCATATCTGGGCGTACTTCTATCAAAAGTAAGTCTTGCTACATCCTCATAATGTGTTCATGCCCATAGCTCGAAACAAGAAATTACACCAGGGCCACTGCCTCTACCAAGATGGATATTTTCGATCACGGCTACGCGGGACGGATCATGTTATACATCTTCTGCGGCTTCCTTGATGCCATGTGGCAGACAGCAGTTTATTGGCTCATGGGTGCTATGTCCAACGATCCAGCGACACTGGCGCACTTCACAGGGTTCTGTATGTCCCCCGCCCAGACCACTCGTTGATGCATTACCTCTGATCCCCTCGGACTATCAATACATCTAGATAAGTCAATTCAATCAGCCGGTGCAGCCGGTGCCTGGAGTGCAGATGGCAACTCGAAACCGTATGGTTTCTTCTGGATTCCAAGTATAGTTGACTGAGATGCCGATTTTCAGGTATATGAACTTGTTCATCTCAACCTGGGTTCTCCTCGTTGCTGGCCTGATCTTTGCGCTTCCCCTGATTCAGATGCGTGTCAAAAACCACACAGACCCTGTGGATGGTACCCTGTGCGTTCAATATTACCTTGATTCACTTTAATTGGTGCAACGTTTGACTCATTATTGTTCAGGGCTCGAACAAGTACTGATGAGGAGCACAAGTCCTAAGCCTTCAAGTCTACTGTCTGCACAGCCGTTTTATTCTTATATAATAGTGTGTCCGATTATGTAAAGACTGTGCCTGAGGAGTACCGTTGGTCATTCCGGATTTCGGTCCCCTCTACTACAAAGTTCAAGGTCGTGTGACAGGACCGAAGAGATGTGTGCAACATCCCTGTCTTCCAAATTCAAGTTCATTACCCAGCATCAACGCATTGTCAGCCTTATCAACCTATCAATCCATGACCCTATGGTGTACAGATAGCTACAGATAGGGGATAACAGGGGGATAACGAGGTCGACAAACAATAGAATCGTTTCGGGGTTATTTAAATTTGGTAAAGAATGAATTCAATTACCGCTTACATCCCACCAACGCCCCACATGGGCCGAAGCGCTATTTACCACGATCCATGGGGATTCCTCAGGTGGACCCTCATTGGCGAAGCATATCCATGCGACAACTAGGTTGGGCCGTCTGTAGGTTCATATGGTTCTGTACCAAGGGCCGTAACACCCGTAGATGGACGTGAAATCTCATAAGCTTAAAGGGCCCTCGTTGGGACAACACAGGTGGCTAGGTTTGAACCCCATACCCAACCTCGCTGTCACCCGTTCCCTCAGTCAAACTTGTCGATCCTACTTCAACCGACATGACTAACCATGAAAAAGGCGATGTCAGTGATACAAACGAAAGCCAGTCTCAGTTATATGAACGTCCAACTGGTCTCAAGGGGCTGTATTGTCATCCAGCCACTCAGGTTAGTTGTAAACTTCGCTCCTGATAGCAAGTGATATTCAAGAAGTATGCGACAGGTGACAATGCTGGGTTTCGTTTGCTTCATGTGTCCAGGCACGGATAACTCCGAACTTGACCTCCTATATTCTCCACTAACACTGTTGCTTCAGGTCTCTTCAACGCTCTCAATGGCTTGGGAGCAGGTGGTCAGGTTGACTCCCAGACAAACTCCAATGCAAATGCGGCACTTTATGCGACATTCGCATTCGCTGCATTCTTTGCAGGGTGCGTAAACTATTCCATGATACTGGGCCAGAACGTCTGAGGCTTCCATGCCCGCCTATAGATCCATTAACAATGTCCTCGGCTCCCGCTTGACACTGCTTCTTGGAAGTCTTGGATACGCGTTGTACATCGGTTCTTACCTGTGAGCTTGGCTTCACCTTCTCCTGCCATCGCCTATTCACAAAACCTCTCTAGCGCTATGAACATTCATCCTAATGCTGGCGGTTTCGTGATTGCAGCTGGCGCAATCCTCGGAATCTGTGCAGGTTTGCTTTGGACTGCTCAAGGTTCCCTCATGCTAGCGTACCCAACCGAAAGCCAGAAGGGCCGTTTCATTAGTATCTTCTGGTCAATCTTCAACCTGGGCGGGGTTGTTGGAGCAGCAGTATCTTTCGGAGCGAATTTCCACTCGACGGTACGTCGCATTTGAATAGAATGATCCCCACCGCTCACTTTCGCTCGGTCCACAGGCTAACTCAGGTGAGCTCTAAATCGAGGAATAGAACCCGACGAACCGTCTGCTCATTACATTCCAATCCGACAGTTGGAAATGGAACCTACGTTAGTTGCCGACTCCGACCACTGTGAAATGAACGACTAACATAGTAAAGATTGGCTTCCTAGTTCTCACACTGATTGGGGTGTTGATTCCCCTCCTCATGGTGGACCCAAAGAATATGATCAGGACAGATGGAACGAAAGTTAGACCTCCTCGTCAACCGTCCTGGAAAACAGAGTTCATCGGCCTCCTGGTTGCCATCAAGACAGATCCTCTTATTCTCATGCTCTTCCCCATGTTCTTTGCCTCGAATTGGTTCTATACCTGGCGTACGCTTGCGATCCCTTGAACATATGTTCGTGAGCTTATTATATCCCACTTCAGAATTCAGCGATTACAACGGGGCTCTCTTCAATATCAGAGCACGTTCTCTGAATAACTTCATCTACTGGACCGCACAGATCGTTGGGTCGCTACTTATTGGACTTATTCTCGACAGCAAAGGTATTCGTCGAAGGATACGTGCATTTACAGGCTGGACGGTTCTTTTTGCTATGGTTTGGGCTGTCCACATCTGGGCGTATTTCTATCAAAGGTTGTCACGATCTCCATGCAAACCAACTTAAACCGTCACACGACTAACAACCTAATACAGGCAATATACTCGAGAATCTATTCCACCTGAGGCAAACAAGATGGATATCTATGATCCGCCATACGTTGGAAGAATATTCCTCTATGCCTTCTGTGGTATTTTGGATGCCACATGGCAAGTCACGACGTATTGGATCATGGGTGCAATGTCAAATGACCCTGGTAAACTCGCTTACTTCACTGGTCTTTGTGCGTCTTCTCCCCCCATGAGACTAAACTATGCTGACATGTTTCAGATAAATCCATCCAGTCTGCAGGAGCTGCAGGAGTTTGGCGCGCGGACGCCGTGAAGCTCCCGTTCGTCATTTTTGTTTGTCTTCACAACATCGAACTGATAGCTAATTGTACCTATGGTCTAGGTTCATGAATATCTTTTTGTCCACTTGGATCTTGCTAGTTGCAGGTCTCGCCCTCGCACTACCAATGATCCACTGGCGTGTCACAGACCAAACGGACCCTGTAACCGATGATGTACAGTGCGTATCTTATCCTGATTCAAGCGAAGCCATACTAAGGCAAAGGAAACAGCACATCATCAGAGCAGGAGAAGGTGTGATGGGTGTATCGTAATGATTGTCTTGCTGTTATGTTCTACCTATGACATGATTTTCGCGTATTGATATCTGTTTTTCTCCTGATATTTACCACTTGCAATGGAGCTTATCCTCCATCCACCGCAATCTAAATCATCACGGGACGTAAGTGATGCCCATTGGTAAGCAGAAGTGAGGTTGTCGGTGAATCTACGTGATTAGATACCTGGACCTTACTTAGCCTTCAGTATGTCCGACCCAACAACCCAATCTAACTACGACCAGGTCACCACAGAACACGTCGAATTTGATTGGAAACTCGACTTCGGCACCCATATTATTCAAGGAGCTGCCACCCATCACCTAGTCATCAAGGCGGACAACGTCAATGAAGTCATGTCTGTCCCTTCTGGCTTTTAACTCCGTGGCCAGTCCTGACGGCACGCCTAGATTTGATACGAACGGCTTGACGATAAAGAATGTTTTCGTAGAGGGAAGACCAGTACCTGTATGCTTTCTAGCGTTGGCATGTCATGATATCTTGACCTCAGGTCATATTCTCGCATTCTTCAGTTTGACCTTAAGCCAAAGCACGAGGTCATGGGATCGGCACTTCATATCCCGTTGCCTCCGGGTTTGACCGAAAATGCAAAGGTTCAAGCTCAAATTCAATACGAAACATCCCCTGATAGCACGGCTCTTCAATGGCTTGACAAAGAGTGCGTATCGCCTTGACTCGGAATTAGACACGAGAGCACGTCTTGACACTATTTCAGACAAACACAAGGAAAACGATTTCCATATCTGTTCAGCCAATGCCAGCCGATCTACTCAAGAACCCTTGCTCCATTGCAAGGTAGGAACATCGTGCCCGGTTTTTGATCAATATTCACCTTAACGCAAATACGAACTTCAGATACTCCATCCGCAAAGATTGTGCGACTCCTCTGTAAACATGGAAGGTTCTTTACTTACGAAATCAACAGACGTACTCCGCAAGAGTCAAGAGTGTGCTTCCGGCGCTCCTTTCTGCTGTCCGGGTCTCGCCCCCAGCGGATGGACCCCCTCACGATGGCAAGGTCATCGGCCAAGATGAGGTTACCTATTCTTACAACCAAGTATGGGTCCACTGTCTTCTGGCAGTTATTGTAGTGGACTCATGAAGGACTCTAGCCTGTACCGATCCCATCCTACCTGATCGCTATTGCTGCAGGTAACATTCACTTCCGTCCATTCCCTCAACTCGAAGGAAAGACATGGACCAGCGGTATCTGGACTGAGCCCGAGCTCATGGACGCGGCATATTGGGAGTTCAGTGAAGACACGACCAGATTCTTAGACAAGGAGGAGAGTATTGTGACGCCATATCGTTTCGGTGTATATGATCTTTTAGTTCTACCTCCGTCGTTCCCATACGGTGGTATGGTCAGTAGGCCCATTTCGGGACACTTATGGCGTCGACACTAATCCTGACCAATAGGAAAATGCCTGCTTGACATTCCTTACTCCGAGTTAGTACATAGTTCATACTCGAAGCACTACTTTGCAACTCACTCTCTTCAGCCCTCCTGACTGGCGATCGTACTTTGGTTGATGTGGTTGTTCACGAGCTCACACACTCCTGGTTTGGGAATGGTGTTACGTGCGTGCACATTGGACCCGCAAAGATAACAGCCACTGAAGCATTCTGAACAGGCACGCAGAGGCATCTCACTTCTGGCTCAACGAAGGATGGACCACGTACATCGAACGTGTCCTTCAACAGTTTCTCCACTCACCAGCCCACCGTTCCTTTTCCTACCTCATCGGTAACAAGGCTCTGAAGGAAGCACTGGAACAATACCAGGATCGCCCCAAGTATCAAAGACTTGTTATCGAGTTCGAAAAAGGAGAGGATCCCGATGATGCGTACAGCAGTATTCCTTACGAGAAGGGTGCCAATTTCCTCCTCCACATTGGTAACTTCTCTCATCTCGTCTCTTCTGCGTTCCGATCCTGACCGCCTGGTCTTCAGAGAGAACCCTGGGAGGTTTGGATGTCTTCTTGCCCTACGTCAAGGACTACGTAACCACGTTCATTGGCAAAAGCATCCGCACCGAAGACTGGAAGAAGCACCTCTACGGTTACTTCGCCAATCAACCCGACAAGATCAAAGCTCTGGATAGCATTGACTGGAATGTGCGGTTGTTCAGTTCAATCTGTCGATTGTCTTTGACGAATCTGGTGCTCCGCCCAGGCCTGGCTTTATGGTGAAGGTCTTGAGCTACCCGTCAAACTCGATTTCGACACCACTTTAGCCACTCAAGCCTACGCACTTGCAGAACGCTGGGATGCTGCTCGGTCAACGTCTGACGTCTCTAAACTCGACTTCAAAGAAACTGATCTTGGAGGCTTTGACGGGAATCAGATAAGTCAGCCGTTTAGCTCCACTCCCAGTTGAAGTAGATTTACACTCACGATTTAGTTGTCTTCCTGGAGAAACTCCAATCTTATCCACCTCTCCCTTCTGATTTGGTCTCTCACCTTGCATCCGTATACAAATTGTCTCGAACGCTTAATGCAGAGGTTCGGCTCCGCTTCTACGGAGTTGCCTTGGCAGATCCTGTTTCTCCTGCTGCGAAGACTTATGCAGTTGAAGCGGCGAACTGGGTGGTCGGCGATGATGGAAGTGGCGTGGTCAAGGGCCGCATGAAATTCTGTAGGCCAGTTTTCCGATCGATCTCCAAGGTCAACAGAGACCTTGCGGTCGAGAAATTCCTGAAAGCAAAGGATTCCTTCCACCCGATTGCCAGAAAATTGATTGAGAAGGTACGGGAGTCCTGTCACCGAATTAAATATCTAGTCGATTTATCACATGTTCTTTAGGACCTCCAACTGGTGTAAGAGAGCAGGACGGGATATCAATGTGAAAATATACTATCTCGGTATATCGTATGTATGTGAAATTGTAAATCAAATTATCAGGTTCATTTGAATGAGCCCCAAATGTCACCGAAGACGTCATCCTTCTTCTGAGAGGTGGTAGAAGGGAGACCAGTTCCAGAAGTAGACGTCGACGGTGTGCCTTCCCAGATGTCGCTAGTATTGAAGAGACTGGCCTGTTGAGGAGATAGACTAGTGGTAGTAGTCGCAGGTATACTCCAGACGTTTGGTTGTGCAGGGGGAGCTGTTGCAGCTGGCGCCCAACCAGAGCTAACACCCCATGCACCGATTCCTGCACTTCCGGTCATGCTGGTTGGTTGTGCCGGCTGCTGGGGTTGTGATAAGGAGGCATTCCAGAGGCCAGTGTTAAACTGGTTCATTGGATTGGAAGGAGGATTAGTGGGAGCGGCCGAGAACAGCGAAAGGATGTCTTGCTTGACATCTTTCCTGGGGTTTTGAGGGGTAACGTTGGAAGTAGTGACTGGGGGAGGGGCGTGAAAGTCAAGGGAGAAGAGGTCATCTTGAGGAGCGGCGGGTTGGGCAGGTTGAACAGGTTGAGCAGCGGCTTGGGTCGGGATCTGAGTAACAGAGGGTTTTATGAAATTCGCGGAGAGGAGCTGGTGTGCCTGGGGTTGTTGTGTCGTGAATGCCGAGTTACGCGAAGAGATGCTGTTACTGGAAGCATGACTTTGTCTTGCTGATGCCACTACTGCGGGGGGTTGTTCTTGAGGCGGGGGAGGCGGTGGCTCTGCAATTGAGTCGCTTTCCAGCACACTGGGATCGGGTGGTGGAGGTCCATCCATCGCCCATCGCCGAGATTCATATTTCGAGCGAATGAACGACTCCATTTTGCTGTTGACATAGGCTGGAGATGAGAAAAGGTGTGTTAACGCCGTTTAGAATCACTAACTGTTCTGGCGGAATGTGTCCTGGTTTTAAGTGGGCTTCCCAGTAGAGATTAGCCCGCTTATTGCCCCATTTTTGTATAGACTTCTCGAACTCAGCACTAATACGGGTAACGGGTGCGTGCGTACTCACCTCCATCTGTTCAGGAGTCCACATGTCCAGATCCACAGATTTGACCTTGCTGATGTGCGTTCCCATACCACGATGGATGCCAGAGCATCGGATACACAGAAAGACGCCACTAAACCGTTGTTGTCAGATAACCCCTACCGATAAACTACATGAGACCGTACATATTCCAGGAAGCCCATCGAGGATCTGTCGATATCAGAGTTCAGAACTCCATGAAAAGACCAACAACACGCTGGGTCCTCACCGTTCCGTTTGCAGTCAGCACAGACTTTGTTTTCCGGGCGTTTCACGAGTTCCCTAAGAGTTCTTGCGTTGCGTTCTGCTGTAGCCTTGTCCGGACGAGACATGGTAGTGAGTTGCGGTGAGTAGAGTGAACGACTTTGGACGTAAGCCCAAAATCTGTCATGTCACTGATTGCTATGTTTGCTATGTCTCACGTGATTAATTAATATCAGACGTTGTGCGATACATCTCATGATTGCAATAGTCCGTAACTAAACTACAAGGCGTGCCTGTCCAAACAAGTCCCCCGAAGTAAAAAAAAAAATAAAGTATACAAGGCTCAAGCTCTCAAGCTTTTCCCGACTTAACATGATACTTGGTAAGGGAAGTCACCACTGGTACCGTCCAGAACGCATGGGCCACCCAAACCACTATGAGAAAGTCAACTGCTGGTTCACGGGATTTCGTCGAGTGCACACATACTCGTAAAGGCATTGCCTGCTTCAGCAATCAGTTTGGGACCTTGCGCTCCCTGTGCTTGGATGCTCGAATTGAAGTCCTGAATGGCCTTGCCAAACCACATACGAAGGATGAGGAAGGCGGTCAATCCTAAGGCGAAACATACGGCGCTTAACTCCTCGAACTACAAGAACGAGGATGATAGACTACCCACCGATCATAAATCCCATGAAGCCAATTCCTGCGGAAACGCTCTGAAGCAGAGGAGCCTCGAGCGCAGAACCAGCCTTTCCCATCTTCTGGCGCAAGGAGATGAGAGTAAAGGTAATAAGGAAAGTAACATCCAGTGCAAGTGCAATGGAAATAAACACGGGTGTCGATGCCGAAGGGGCATACAACAACGACGCCGGGGCATTCTCAGGAAGCGGCGAGAGATCTGCAAGATAGTGTACACATTCAACATACGAACCTGATCAAATTAGGAGGAACACTCACCAAACTGAGGGGATACACTGGGAAGCGTACAGTTAAGTGGTGCATCATTGCTGCTGCGAGCACAAGAGCCTGCAACATATCCAAGTTTATTCCCAGTACCCAGTCGACCTAACAAGACGCACCAAGTGGGCCTAAAAATACACTGGGGCCATCAATGCTCTGGCCGGGTCCGGGTTGGACCAATACAGTTGAAGGTGCAACAGTTAAAAGTGCAACACGATCATGAAGGAGGAGGGTCGGAGCCAAGAATGCAAAGAGAGAAAGAATTGTCGCGGTCAGAGCCAGAAGAGGAGCAAGGTAAAGGGCGATGGCTTTAGAGATTCCAGCAATCATTTTCAGGGGGTGATACCAGCGAGTAGCGGGATGAGTCTAGGGAATGTTCGTAAATCGTGAGCAGAAGAAAGACTGTCTTGAGAAGCACGACTAGCGGCTTCGAGTGAAAAGAAAAAAAAATGAAAGCAAGATAGACGCAGTCGAGCGATAGGTGTATGGCCCATTGGCTTCGAGGTTTTATAGGACCCAAAAAAACTATCTCATTGTGTACTGGACGGGTTGAGAGAACAAAGGCACCTTGTTCATTATGCGACGGGGTGCGTATTACATAATCACATCTTTGTTCTCTAGTGCCTCGCCAGACAATTAGCTCGGGCGCATGCACCACCAGACTCCCGCCGGACTTCCACAAATCTTCACCCTGGAATGCAGGGAAGTCAATTCACCACATGGGTCGCTAGGCAGCCTTCAGTATGTCCGCCCTTGTTCGCTTATCAGAAATTATTCTTATGTGCCATTAGGGAACCACTCTGTACACATGGTAACGATGGAATTAGCTTATCCTCCATACCACATATACACACCACCTCGAGAAAGAAGGAAATCAGAGAAACCAAGTATTAAAGGGAAAGAGAGAGGAGACGACCAAAACTGCAAATAACAGATTGAAATGCTGATTGGGAGTATGGAGACATTGGGGGGTTGCTTTTTTTTACTAGTCAGCCAGAAGAAACGTGAAAAGACAGAAAAATATCAAACGAACGTAAGTAGGGAACATAATTGCAGTATGCTTCATTGTCCATCCAGTCATTGGGAAAGGGTGTGATGAGAGAAAAGGTTACAGTCTGCAGCACGCAAGATGCGAGCCAGTCGACAACACGCATGCAGCGGCGAAATACTGTCACCAACGCTGATGCCGTGTGTCACAGTATATGGTTGACAACAGGGGTATCTTGAAGTGCTAAAGTAGGTCGCGAAAGTGGTTCCGGAGACGGTCAAAGATAGGGGAATAAGTGGGGAGGGATATCTTGCAGGAATAGGTGTTAGATCAGAGGATTGGCAACAATGCTTGGGATATATAAAGAATTGATGCGGGGCGTTATGGTAGCAAATCCAAGAGAAGTCGTCAAAGGTTAATTAGACGAAAAATTGGGTGCTACGAGATAACTCAGCTACATGCACGAAAACGACAAATAGAAAGAGACTTACTGAATCCGACTAGCAGCATGTACCTCCATTTCCTCCATTTTGTACGAGTTCAATTCCTCCTTGATCCTCTGTGCCAAAGCTGGTGTAAGTCGGCTCCATGTAGCAGGCTCACTCCTGCGGTCATAAACGGTCGAAGAAAACGTGTCATAAACGGACAAGTTCGTGGCAAATGCCAACTTTTTGGTCGGAGCCGTCGCTGATCTGTGCGTCAGTGTTGGAGCAGAGGAAGGAACCATCGACAACGCAGGCGCAGAAGAATTGAGCGAAGGATGCTGGAATATTGAACTCGGCCTCTCGGAAGCGTGAGAGGAATGAGAAGGGGTGTCGGGGAGCTCTTTTGTGTTTGTATTGAAAGTGGAAGTAATCGGAGAAGAAGAATCAAACTTGAGAGGAGGGATCGAGGGCGCCGCCGTGTTGCTGTGACCTGATGAATGGGAATTGTGCCGATGGAGACCGTCGATGTGATCAGGATCCGGCGAGGGGATGCGAGCCAAAGGACCGAGCTCGGCTTGGCCGGGGTGCGAGTTGTACGAATTAGAACGGGCTCGGGTGGGCATGGGTTGATCACTGAGATACTGCGACTGGTCGTAGGAGCCAGCATCTATACAATTCGGTACGGTTAGTTAGGGGTCTGCATAGAAAGTATAATTAATACAAGGTAAACGCACTTTTAAGGATCCCTTTCATGGGTCGTTTCGTCCGCTCGATGCTACGTCGAACGTCCACTGCCCACGGCTCAACGTCCTCCTGTTCCTCGTCGTTGATCGTCGCCTTCCCTATCCCAACACGAATCGTGACATCTTCATCCGTCTCCGGAACGTCCCAATCATCATCATCATCCCAACCATCCATATTGTACGAGTTGGCTTGCTGAGGGTCGTAATGCCCATCATCGCTCTCGTCATCGTCTTCTTCTACAATCACCCGAGTACCATCTTCGTTCACCCTGACACCTCCAGACCGTTTGACTGGCGACGCAGAACCAGCCCGCGTGGTCGTGTTTTTGTCCCATGTAGGGACACCAGCATTAGGTCCAGGTCCATCTCCATTCGCCTTGCCGGCGGCGGCAGAAGTAGCCGCTGCAGCTTGTGCCTCCTGTTGAGCCTTGGCCCTGGCTGCAGCCTCAGCCTTAGTCTTAAGGGTATGCTGCCGGGCCAACTCGGCCGCTGGGCTAAGCCCATTGGCATCTGCTCCCACGCCCCGATCGCCGCTACTCCTATCCAACTCAGCATGGACATGCGACACCTCTGCTTGTAGGGCCGCTGTTTTGGCTCCTTTTTTGTCCTTCTTCTTCCCCTTGTCGCTGGAATCCTTGTTCTTATCTTTGAAGATGGACGTAATGCCGGCCAACGAATTCCTTCGGACGACCAGCTTGCTCATGGAACCGAGCTTCCGAATCATCACGCTGGCACTACTAACCGTCGAAGATAAGGAGATGTTGTCAGTACTGGCATTGAGTCTCGAGTTGAACAAAGAGGCCGCTCGTCCCTTCTTCTTGGTCTGCACAGTGACGGTAGATTCCCCATCATCAAGGCCACTGTCAGGACTGCGGACACCGCCTGCCGTTTCTGGACGAGCCACCGATGAATTGATCGTCAAGGATTCCTTGGCTTTACCTTTGGCAGAATTGTAGTTGGAAGCCTTGATGGACTCATCGTCATCGTCACCTTCCTCCTCCTTGAGAGCATTGAAGGAAAGAGCGCGACGAATTCTCCCCTTCAATCCTCCGCGGCTCATACCAGATGAAGTCTTTGAGGAGGATTCTAGCATGGCGGCCAAGTCACTGTCGTCGCGCGACATCCGCTTCTCAGAAGCAGTAAAAGTCCCCTGGGAAAGAGGAGAAGGACGGGCAAGACGGTGCGTACTGTTGGATGTGGCCGAGGAGGACACAGTGGAGGTGGCGGTAGTAGGAGATGATTGAGATAGCACAGAAGGCCGTGAAGAAGCTGATGTAGAAGTCGATGACGACGATGCATTACGGTTATGGGGTACGCGGGGCGTGCTCGCCTTGGATGGGGCAGAGGAAGAACCTGGTGAAGGAGAGTTTCGAGCAGAACTTGATGTTGATGTGTTCGGGGAACCATTGTTCCGGCTGCGAGAAATGGAATTGGCCGACGGCACATTATGGCCGCTGTGACCGCTTTGATTACTGTTGGTGCGTTGCCTCTGGCTGCTCGAGGAATTGACGGAGGAAGTGGAGCCAGAGGCCTCCGGCCGCGCATAAGGGGGCTGGGGGATGGGACCAATGCCAGGACGCCAATCATTGTTGCTGTCTTGACTGTGCGAACTCTGCTGTCGATTGGGTCGTCGATAAGGATGAAAGCCGGTGTATTGGCCATTCTGTGATCCCTGTTGTTGATGATCGGTTCCGCCACTGCGGTGAGCGTGGGGCGGAGGGGTGCCGCTAGGGAAAGGGTTGAAGGGGCCAGGTATCGAACCTTGAGTGAAGTAGTCGTTAGGCGCCGAGGGGTTGGAAGCCGTACGCTGGGGAGGCATTTGGGGAAAGCCGTGCTGCGCACTGAACATCATTTGCTGGTAAGCCCATTGTGCGAGTTGGGCATTAGCAGGATCAAAGTAGGCAGCTTGGGGTGGGAGTTGGTTGGGGTATGCCTGGCCAGGCTGCTGTTGGTTCTGAAAGAAAGACGGGTAAAAGGGAGCCGCGGCTATGGAGGGCGTCCAGCTGCCTTGAGGTTGTTGTTGGAGCGGGAAGGTGTAGGGAGATTGTTGGAGCTGTTGGACGTGGGACTGCTGCTGAAGATGGAGTTGATGGGAAGGGGTAACTTGGGGTGACGACGATGAGTGATCGTTGGCGGGTGAAGAGCGTTGTCGTGAAGAATTGGAGGAAGGAAGGTCCATTTCTGTATTTTTGCCGGGGTACTTCCAGTCTGAGGAAAGGAGAACAGCCATGGACTGGACTGGGCTGGGACGTGAAGCGGCCGAGCAAACACCCTACGTGTTCTGCGTCTTGAGGTGGATCAAGTCAGCAGGGGCGACATACGGTACACGGTGAGCTCACCACCGGGTACTGGACGGCGTCGTGGAGGAAGACGAGAAGGACAAAACGGGGACGTTTGTGGGTGGGAGGAGGATGCTGGCAACAGCGGACCCAGAGGCAAATCTGTTGCAATCACGAAGCCACAATCAAAATAAATTCAAATCTTCCCACGTACAACCATGCCTATCTACCGTGAAACTCTCTCTACCGACACTCCATACCCACACTCCACCGACACTCTACCACATCATCCAATGCCCCAGCAATTCCTCCACGCAAGCCCACCGGCAGCGTTCCTCTGTAACCCTAAATACCTCGGGCAACCACTCGCGCACTCCACCATCAACTTCATCTTGCCCCAGAACCATCAGTCCAACCGCCTTGCCGCTTAGCCAAGCATGTACCATTCCCTCTCCAGAATAACCTGCAGCTATCCATTCTCCGGGTGGCGCTAACGATATGCTTCCCTCGTTTCCGTCCAGCACAGAGTCTATCGTCTCTGTCCAAGGTTCGGATTCATCTGTGCTGTTCTTGCCACATATAGGGCTTCTGAGAGATAGGCTTTCTGGCACCCTACCTACCCACGGTCGTTCATCTACAGATATGGCCAAAATCCCACTCCATGCCGCAATCAAAACATCATTCTCGTCACTGTCGCCTACACGGAAATAATCCCCCAACGCTTTTGACAAGTAATCTTTAACCCCCTTGTTCCAATCACTGTCATCTGCGTTCGCAAGCTCCATAAGGCACGTATTGCGTTGCATGAAGCCACCGCCAAGAATAAGTTCTGCCGAAGAAGGGGGATATGTTGCGGATATCTGTTTCGCTGGCGCAGGCGGTTGCTGGGTCAGGTAATCAAAGCAACCAAACGACGAACCGGGATAGAGGACAAAAGACCGCATGCCTCTCCAGTCGCATTTGGTCTTGCCCAACCCAGGACGAGCATGTTGGGCGGTCATGACACCCCTTGCAGGCACAAGCTTGTTCCGCATACCAGGAAGTAGGTGGGACGCCCAGGCATTGGTGGCGTGGATGACATGTCGTGTACGGATGTTGTTCTTGGATGTGCAGATTGTGTAAGAACCCTCGGGCAGGGTAGGAGGTAAGATGTTGATGCAAGGCGTGTGGGTGAAGAGATGGAAACTACAATACAGAGTGAGTTCTGGAAGGCATGCGCGCGGCAGGGGACAAGGATTACCTCGACGGATAACAACGTAAAAGGCGGGAGAGGATGCCAGTGACCAGTCGATAGGGATGGATTGCGCCACCGCGTGATCCAAGGCACCCCACGACAGAGGGTACGAGTTGGAGGTCCTGCACAACAAAGCGAGAGCCTTGTTTAGAGTAGTTGGCAAGGTTGGAAGCGAATCACTGCTAGTGTTTCCGCGTCTTCAATGATATAGAAGTCAGAACTCTCACTAGGGAGGTCTTGCGAATAGGTGTGAAGTAAAGTCTTTGCATAACGATACAAATCTGTATTCTGATAGACATCGTAGGAGTGGGTCTCGCGGCACTGTGAATCGTCGAGCAAGTTCTCCTCGGTGGCAACAGTCAGGAGCTCAGTTAAATGGGACAGGCGGAAGCGAATAATTTGAGCAGCAACCTGTGGACCATATCGTTTCTTGAGCTCCGTATAGTCTTGATACCGAACAGGTGTAACATGACCACCATTCCTGCACAAATATGAATTCAGGGGGTGTCGGATTTTGAGAGGGGGGGGGGAGGGGGCGGATTTTGACATACCGCCCGGTTGCACCTGAACAGGCATCTCTAGCCTCGAGCATGACGACTTGGAGAGGTCGCTTGGCGCCGCGGGTGTTTGCATCGTAGTCAAGTATGGTTCTTGCAATGGAGGTGCCAGTGATTCCACTTCCAATGATGACTATGTCGGCATACTCGGGGATGAAAGCATTGGAAGCCGAGCCATGTTTGGCGATAGGGGAAGGGGGAACCGTCCAATAGGAACGGGAAGGATGGGAGACGGGGATACCCGGAGAAACAGCGAGACGGTTGACCAGGGAGGAGATTGTCGAGGAGAAAACGCAGAGCACCCGGAGGATCACTCGGACAAGTGCCTTGCGGGTGTGGTGCCGCACGTGTGACAAAGCTGCACCCATCAGGGCTGCACAATGATATCCACCTGCTACAGCAACAGTGATCTACGGGTTATTGCAAGGCGCGAGCAGTCTCTCGGGTTTGGGACACCTTTCACAGATACTCTTCATCAACGCAGGCGACGAGGGAGCGAGATAAGCGCTGCCATCTCGATTGGCTCGTGCTTGACGCATACGATGCAACCAAGCAGAGACAAACAAAGCAGTGTTGCGATGGGATGCAAGACAAATATACACTAGTTTATATTGCTGGGCGAGAGAGAAGATGAAGTGAACTACAAGTGTGAAAACACACAATTAAAATAAAATAAAATAACCAGGAGTGTGGTTGGGGAGAGGGCTTAATGGGAATCAGAGGGCACAGCCACAGTGATAGGTCATAAATGTGGGAGATTTGTTTGTTTAAACACCCAATGCTCTCCTCTTCCACAGACTTTGCCTTTTTCTCCTCGCCTCTTCCATCCTCCTCGACATCCCCCGTCATCGTCAAAACCCGTATCAGGTCCTCGCCCTCCATTCATGGCAGCAGCACATCAAATACTCCTGCCCGTAGCTCCCCCCTCCCCCGACCCGCTTCCTCTCCTCCCTTTTCCTCTCCTCTTTCCCAACCCCTACCATCTTCCAACAACAAACGCAAGCTCATAGATACTGATTCCATTCCCCCACCCGTCCCGCTACCCCGCGAAATAAAGCGACCACGCGCTCCACCCAAAAAGAAACCGCGTAAACCCACTCCCTCTTCTTCCGCCTCCTCACGCGTCCAGTCACGCGCTCAGAGTCGCCAATCCGTCCAAGCCCCCTCTCCCGAGCCTATATACCGCAGTGACCGATCCCGTTCTACCTCTCTTTTCCCAGGCCTAGACTCCGATGTACCACTCTTCCGTCGCCACTGGCGCACTGACGAGAGTGGTGATCCAGGAGACTCTTTCCTCAGCTCCGAGATCATCGTGAAACGGCTAATGAAATCTTATAAAGCATGTGCGTGTTCCCCATACTGTCCCTGCGGTTTCACTGACGTTCTTCAGACTTCAAGAATCCCAATGATCCCGAAGACAGGTCTTGGGAACCACATCCCGACAACTATCCTGTAGCAGAGCTCGAGTATCCCAACTCAGGTGCCAAAGAAAGGTCAGTCGCATCGCGGGTTGGGATACCTCTCTACAGGATGCTCAATTCTGTCATAGATTCATTCTTCTCGCTCCAAAGGACAAAGATCATTATAACCCAATTATGGATCTAGAAAAGTCTCTCATGACCATTGTCAAGTGTCAGTCCGTCCCCATTTCGCCTGTTTACTTTGGCTCATGCTGTTGTAGTTTATTTAACACCAGAACAACAAGCCCTTTTCGGTCCTCTTCCACACGATTCCTTCACCGATGTCGAGTCGCCTCCCCCCTCCCCCTCTCCTTCACCAGATTCCCAAACACCTATCGCCACCCCGAGCGTAGACCAGCCACCCGTCGACGCATCAGCCACTCTAAAATCTACCCAAAACGGCTTTCCATGCAATAGCCACATTCCATTACTTCGTGCCCTCAAGCGTGCTATTAACCTACAAGACGGTCCTCTCTTCCTCCGCTCTTTGGATGCTATCAACTCCATATTACGAAGTATCAAATACCCTCCATCGTCAGATCCATCTCCACGGAATCCCCTAATGGATATGGTTGAGACATGGACAGAACATGGCCTACCCAAACAGGTCCTCATGCGTATCGTCGACGAGAACTACCAACGTGCGGTGGGACCTAATGTCAAAACTCTTAAAAAATACGAAGCCTTCTCGAGTACCGTCTATGGAGAGCTCATGCCCATCCTGGCCCACGAGATCATCCGGCTGACGCAATTGCGAGAAGATTCCTTATTCCTAGATCTTGGCAGTGGGGTTGCAAACGTGGTGGTGCAAGCAGCATTGCAAACCGGATGCACAGCATATGGCATCGAACTCATGCCTCAGCCAGCTCGTGTGGCAAAGGACATGGTTGACCAGATCAAGATTCGGGCGAGGATGTGGGGCGTCAATATCGGCGAGATGGAACTTGAGGAGGGGGATATGCTCAAGAGCAAACGTGTCGACGAGCTCATGTCAAAGGCGGACGTAGTTCTCATAGACAACAAAGTCTTTGAAGAAAGTCGTAGGTACCCTTCCGGCATCTTTACTTCACCCAGTCCTGACGTCATTTCTCAGTGAACGAGGCGCTCAAGCCCAAGTTTTTGGACCTCAAGGAAGGCGCCATTGTCGTTTCCCTGGCGCCCTTTGTGAGCTCTCTGAACGCACGCATGACGGAACGTAACGTAAGACTGATTCTACACTTTTCTCATCACCCGCTGTGCTAATATGACACTCTCCCAGGTTGATGACATCAGCGCCATTTTCGAGGTGACTGAGCGCCAGTACCATTCTGGTAGTGTTTCATGGGGAAACAATGGCGGTTCCTACTACGTTCACCGTGTCGACCGTGAAGGGTATGCTAAAATCCGTGAACGGTTCGAGAATGCCCGCCAGAATATGACGCGCAGCTCGCGGAGAAGGAGTCAGCGGTGACCAGTGATGGTTCAAATCTTTCGCATGAATCCGAAACACGACACACGAACGACACTAATTACTTTTAACCTTATACCTACCATCAACGCACGGAACTTCTGAACATTTCCAATTCAACTCGCGTCTGCATTATATTTTTATCTGGCTTCGGCACTGTAGTATTGCCCATAGATAATTTTTGTATTCGTTTCTCTTGGAGTCTCGAACTCCCGCTTACTGCACTGCTCTACTCGATGTATACCTGGCCTTGTGGAATCACTGTTTTCTACCGCACCATCGTCAAGGGCGGAAATGATGGGGAATGAGCCCTGAGTGGGTCAATCCCGCCTGAGCCCGACGTGAGTCCATTGCAGCACATGGCACTCTTGGCCCCCCGCCCCACTGCTTGTAAATCTGAGTCATTTAGATCAACGTAAGAAAAACAAACAAACGCGTTACACCACCTCTATCATTTTCTGTCCACCAACCTTGTATATGTAGAACTCGCAATAACCAACTTGATCCACATCTCTCAGCGCTTGTCCGGCATGTATTCCTTTTTGCCAGACGAACTCCTCAAAGAAATTCTAGCGCCGGCGCTCCGAGTCCCCGACGACTCGTTCGCTTGTACCAGTGGACGGTCCCCCTTTTCAAACTACAATCAAACAACGTCGGCGTACCTCCTCGTATGCAAGGATTGGCTTCGTGTTGCAACTCCGTTGCTATACAGCGTCGTCGTGTTACGTTCAAAGGCGCAGATACAGGCCCTCGAGTCCACTATCAAGTCCAACCGCGTCCTGGCAAACTTTATCCGGAAACTCCGGATTGAAAGCAGTTACTGTACTTCCTTACTGGCTATCCTCAAGAGCGCAAAGAATCTTACAGACTTGTGCTTATCATTGGAAGTCTATTCAAGCGATAACGTCGCGGCTATTTGCAGAGGATTCGCCTTCATCAACCCGACGAGGTTGATCATATACGATCTCTGGCAACACAAGCCCCGGGATCTAAACCGGAAAGCCCAACAACTGCTCAAATCGACACACGAATACGTTGGGAAATGGGATAAACTGGTGCGTCGGGGCGTCTTGCCCTTCCCCCCACCTTCTCCTACATAACCTCATTGCAATCTTGAACTCATTTTGTTCTGTTTATTAGAAAACAGTCTCCCTCCCTGCTTGGTCAGACTGGTCCACGTTAGGAGTAACAAGATTGGAAGAATTCGCTGCTGCGATATCCAAGAGCCAGTCAATAGAAGTCGTATACCTTTCCGGACCACACGGCTATCCAGGCTGGCTCGATCGTTTGTCCAAAACTCCCAACCTAAAGAAAATCATCATCAGGTTCACAATGTTCTCCTTTTCTGCGAGTCTTAGCAATACTGTTCGGTCAAACCCGAGGCTGAGGCAACTTGTACACTGGGACTTGTGCGTGCTTTTTTTTTCCGAGAAAGAATATGCGCATGAGTCCTCATTCATGGCATAGAGATGAGGCAGACGGTAATCCGAGCAATATTAGGAACTTATTTGAGAGGAGCCCTTCGCCGAATCCTACGATCCAGAAAGATTGGCTAGCGGCTTTCCCGGATTCCGTTTGGACCAATATTCTCTTCTACGCTATGGGATTGCCCGAGCTGGAGCAATGCGAGTTTTCCGAACTTCCCCGGACGGTCGAATGTTGCTATATGCCCGAGAACAGACAATCCCTTGCGCTTGTTTGCAAAAAACTCCATGTTAGCTCCCAAAATGCCCTTTATTCCTTAGCTGCACTAACGTGACAACCAACGACCAGAAATTGGCCATGCCCCTCTACTGGCGCTGCATCATCATTAGATGGGATCGCGATCTTCGAAGGGTAGCCTCACTGGTCTCGCGAAAGAAAGAGATTGGCAGACAGATCAAAACACTCTTTATCACCACGGTCCCTCAAAATTTGATCGAATTCCTCCTTCATACGCCTAACATCCAGCGCCTGTCGGCGAAACCTAATCCTGGTTGTTCCCCCGGCATTTTCAACTGGAAAACACTATCTACGCTAGCACAGAAAGCGGGCCCACGCCTCGTTGACCTTGTGATTCATCTCCATCGACCAACGCAACCTAAAACACCTGACGTTTTCTACCGATTCACTGCGCTGAAGCACCTCGACTTTACATCATGTGCCAAGTTCACCTTTGAACCAGCAAAAGTGAAGAAGAAGGCACTACGGAACCTAGAGAGCATCACATACACCTCAATTAACAACACCTTTTTATCGTTATTAAGTTGCATGGAGTGAATCCTTCCTCTCTCCCCATCTAGTAATTGGCTAATGCTAATTGATTCGGTGTTCCCAGACTCCCCAAAATCCGGCGTGCCCGTTTCCCCATGCTCGGCAAGTGCGAGGGAGCCATTACGTTCCTGCGAAAGCATGGTCACAAGTTGCTCTCTCTGGAACTCGGATTCTTGCCAGGGATCAGTGTTTTTGACACATGCCCGAACCTTGAAGAATTCACGGTCCCTGCTGAAAAACCAGGGGTATGCTCAGTGCCCGGCTTCTTTGTCTTGTTGTGATGGCTCACTTGAGACTTGCTCTGCCAGTTTGCTGTGCCAGAGTTCTTCTCTAGTAGCGATGAACATCCGTTGAAAATTTTATATATCAATACTAACGACGTTGCTCGTGGCGCGGAGAGGGAGAGATTCAAGTACATTGGCGGACTTGATTTGTCAAACTTTACATCTCTCCGTCAAATCAAGGTTAGCAAATGTTGCTGGCCGACTACTGAGTACGTGACGTACAAAACACCTCTGTGATAACGCTGAAGTGTTCATCCTGTTCACAGGAACGAGTTAAAGAAGAGTCACTGGGCAGTTTGGGCGGAGCGTCTGCAAGAAGTATACAGAGTAGACATTGTGGATGGTAGGGGACAAAAATGGGTGCCTCGTTTGCGAGGCAGAAAGAAACATAAATAGTGTTGAGACTTTGGCCAGGACAGGGACGTTTTGGATCATATCTGTTATTTATTTTTATCTTGTATGTTGCTACCCGTCACAAGCCTTCGACCCGTATTGGCAAATTGCACCTCGGTCTTTCCGACCCGGTTCTGTGGGTGAACTCCTATTCTCCTATTCAATATATGGCATACGTCTTTGATCCCAGCTTATGCCACTTTCGACGCAACGAAGTAGTGCCTTGTCGACAGGCGTCGGGTTGAAAGCCAAAACGTAAATATTACATACCAAGGTCATGGGAGGTGGGTGCAGTATTTATTGGTGCGGGTTGTCACACTTGATCATTCTTATATATTTCCTTCAGTCGCATGTACTGGCTTCCTTTGAGCGATGTACTCCTTCCTGCCTGACGAGCTGCTCAAAGAAATCCTAACTCCAGCGCTCCAAGTCCCCGACGAATCATTCGCCTGCACAACCGGCCGGTCGCCTTTCTCCAACTATGAACGATCCACATCCGCCTACCTTCTCGTCTGTAAGGACTGGCTCCGCGTGGCGACACCACTCCTGTACAGTGTGGTAGTGTTGCGTTCTAAAGCGCAGATGCAGGCTTTGGAATACGCGCTACAATCTACTCCTCTCCTCGGAGCATTCATCAAGAAACTCCGTATTGAGAGTGGCTACTGCACATCCTTGTCGACTATTCTGAAGTCAACCAAGAACCTCACTGACCTATGCTTGTCCCTGGAGATCTATTCTCATGAAAACGTGACCGCTTTGCGCAAGGGCTTTTCCAGCCTTCGACTCCAGCGCTTGATTGTCTACGACCCAGATCGGACCAACAACCAGAAGGGTCACTCATTGGTCGATGCCATTTGTCAATATATACCGGAATGGCCATTGGTGAAGTCTTTTCTTACATTCAAAAAAGGTCATTCGGCTGAATGAGCGTCATACAATAGACGGAATTCGTCTTTCCAGCAATCTCCTGGCGATCGTCCAGTCGTAACCATACCACGGACCTTGTATATGCACTATGCCAAAGCAAGTCTATACAAGTGATTCACCTAACCCCCCGTCACCTCTATATGGACCCCACTTGGATGCCCCAGCTCGTCAAAATTCCAAGCATCACAAAGGTGGTTGTCGCCATGAATGAAGGACTTCTACAGCGGACCCGTGATGCCTGGAAGGATTATCCAGTCGTCGAGTTTGTTGAGTAAGTTGCGAGCCGCCCATCATTCCAAGTCCGTCGGCAAAACTTAATGCTATAGTGTACGCAACTTTGCTCCAAAGGAACAGTCGAAGGCGGTGTGTCTGGGACAAGCATCAACACGAGATTGGCTCAAGATACTGCCCAAAAATGCCTGGCAAACGATCATATTGCATGCAATGGGAATCAGTGATTTGGAAGACACCGAATTCGATGAAAGACTGATCAAGTGGCAGGACTGTTTTGGTTGTAGTTACCGTCGCGGTCTGGCCCTCGTCTGCAAGCTGTTCTATGTGAGTACTTCAAGACCCCAGCTTATTCCTCCTCTCAAGTGATTGTCTTTCTCCAGGAATTGAGTATTCCGTTGTATTATCGATCCATTGTCACCGCCAGTGATAGAGAACTAGCCACAATTTCCGTCTTGTTCTCCCGTAGACCAGAATTGGGACACCATGCAAGGTCACTCTTCACGATAGAACGTTCCTATATGATCTGGAATGCCGAACACTTGAGCGGTATCCTCGCCCATACTCCCAATCTTCGACGAGTCGCAGCGCTCTCTCGTTATTCTTCCTCTGCTGATCCCAAAGACATCTTTGATTGGCAGGCACTCACCACTCTATCCCAAGTGGCTGGACCACGTCTCGTCGACCTCTCAACTCACGTCACCAGGCCGAATAACCCCAAGCCGGCAGAACCACTCCTTTCGTTCACTTCGCTCAAGAACTTGAAGTGGACTTCCTCAGCAAAACTCATATTCGATGCAGTTACTATCCCAAAGGATGGTCTTCCCAACCTCGAATCCCTCACTTGCGTAGCCACCAACAATTCGCTTCTTTCTTTTCTGAGTCTCATGGAGTACGCCTCTCTTTTTGTTGTCTGTGCCTCTTGGCCTTTTGACGCCTCCATTCCAGCCTTCCCAGAATCCGCATCGCCCGCTTTCCGATGTTAGAGAAATGCGAAGGAGTGGTCCCGTTCCTTCGTAAACACGGCCCCAAACTCAAGATCCTCCAAACCGGTTTCATACCTGGAATCAATATCTTCGATATCTGCGTAAACCTCGAGAAATTTGAAGTTCCCGCAGAGAAAGCCGGAGTACGTCCAGCCCTCGGTCGTCAATTCTGGTGCTAGAACTAACCACCAATGTACCAGTTCGCGATTTCAGAGTTCTTCTCCAGTTACAATCCACATCCACTGCAAGAGATACACATCATGACCAAAGACGTCAGAATCGGGGTTGAGAGGGACAGGTTCAAGTACCTTGAGGGACTGGATCTGTCGAGCTTCCCCTCCCTTCGTCAAGTGAAGGTGGATCGTTGCCCGTGGCCTGAAACAGAGTGAGTCCTAAGGTGGAAGGTATCGAGCTGCAATTTGACTTACCTGATTTCTTCAGGCATGAGATCAAGAGAAGCCATTGGGTTATGTGGGCCGAACGTTTACAGCAACTATACAACGTTCACATAGTCGATGCCAGCGGCCAAAAGTGGACACCACGTTTGCGAGCGCGATCAGAGAAGTGAATAATATACCGCACATGTTACTTTGGTTTCATGTAACACTCCCCAGAGCGTGTACACCTTCGCCGTCAATGCCACTATTATTGCATTGGTATCACAAATGAAGACGACAATGTTATAGTGGGCTATAACTACTTGTAATCCAAAAATCATGGATAATCACCAGACTTGAATTCACCTGACAAGAGCACTAGCAGGAGAGATACAGTAAAGAGGGGGTAAAGGAAGGAATGGAAGTGTGACGAGCACAAGAGTTGTGTACTATACATGCCGAGTGATCCGTCAAGGTTGGGTATATGGAATGGGTAGATAAATTAATCGCAAACCTGGCCGAACTAAGGTTCAGCAAGTGAAAGTATAGACATCGAAAGTGCGACGAAAGCAAATGTAGGTCACATGAATTTTTCCTTGTAGATCCATGCAAGTCCAACGTCGCTCACACCCTGCGCAACCTGAAAGCCAAAAAAAATCAGCCTCCGGGAAAAGGGACAACCAGACGCAGTACTAACTGCAGCACGGTACCACTTCGCCGCTTCCTTACGGTCCTTCTTACAACCCTTTCCGTTTGCGAGACAGAAAGCGAGATCAGTCTGAGCATCCGGATCGCCCAGACGGGCGGCTACTGTGTAGTAGCTCTGCGAGAGGTACATGAGACTGGAGTTCGTCGTAACTGAAACGGGTGACTTACCACAGCCATCTTTTGATCCTTAGGGACACCCCATCCATGGAAAAAGCATTGTCCAACCTCATAGATAGCCAACACAAGCTCATCCTACCATCCCACCGGTCAGCAATCCAATGCACTCGACAACAACGAAGATAACCCACCTGTACAGGCTCCGTATCGACACTCTCTCCCCCTCTTGCACTTTCCAAATCAACAACTGCATACTCTGCCGCCTTTCGCAACCACTTAAATCCAACCTTTTCATTCTTCTCACATCCCCATCCATGCCTGAGTGTCAGTCCCCACATGAGCATCCCAACTCCACAACCACCATTCTCTTTTGCACTCTTCTCAAAGTATATCGCCGCCTCCCGCAAACGATTAGCTTCGTGATTCTGAATCCCCAACTGCAAGAAATCTTGCGGTGACCGTGGCTCCGTGACGACAGGTGAACCAGTTCGCATGTTGCTGGGTGACTTTGAGCGTTGATTGTCCTGCGAGGGATTGGGTTCCAAGTGCCTTGAGGTCTGGGATTGCGATAAAGGAGTTTGCGGGGTAGGAGATGCCCCCGAAGGTGGGCTGGAGAAGTCGCTGCTCACAGGTGAAGGCACAGGACTCTCATAGTTGTAATATGAATAGGCGGAGTACAGACTCACAGGAGAGTCACTCCTCGAGGGTGGGCGCCGAGGAAGGGGGACAGAGGACAGCTGCGATGCCGAGTTCTGATTCCCCTTGACCTGCGAGGCAGGTGATGGTTGTAGGGACCACTGATCTGAGTGTTGATCAGACGGCTGTGGAGATGGTGTTTGGTGCTGGGGGCCTTGGTTTCTGAATGAAAGGTCCAGGTGTTGGTTCATGGAGTTGGGCTTGTTGAGTTTGTTGACCTGGAGAGATGGAATATCAGGATTCGGCAGTAGATTCTCTGGCGAAATGGAGCTGGCAACCTGAGGTTGTTTATGACTACCAGTCGTGGTGAGGTAGGGGTTAGGGGTGGGTGATGTTGATTGCTGGGAATAATTCATCTGTTGCTGGCTCTGCTGGGGAGAGGGATGGGAAACAGCACGATTAGCATTTCGTTCTAACACTCGACGCTTTTGTTCCTCCGAATTCGGTGGTAGTGGGGGTGGTGCCGTGACTTGTTGCGGTGCGCCCGCTGGAGGCGTTAGAGGTGACGGCCGCACAGGTCTTGAAAAGTTTGACGTGATTGACCTGACCACGGGCGCTCGCCCAGGTCTATGGCCACTATCAACCACATCTGGTGATGAAACAACGACAGTTGGGACAGGGGGCATCCATGGAGATGATTCCACTCGTTCCGGGGACACAGCCGCCGGCTGAGTGCTTGAATTGATATTCGACAATTTTGAAGGGACGGAGACCTCTGGGTAATAGGAACGAGCAGTGCTAGAACTGACCCCAGGACGCCAGGAGTCGCGAATAGCAGGGGAAGGAGGGTCATTTTGTGAGTAGATACTTTCGTCGTCGTGGTAGCGATACTCCAACTCCTGGTACACATTCCTGGAATCGACAGACACTCTTGTATCGATATACGACCCATTTACCGATGCTGTTGCCGTAGAGTTACAAGCGAAGTGTCCGTGTAGGAGAGGCGAGGTGGGGGTGGGTTGATGGCGGAAAGGGTGTCGTGAGGGTGTCAGTGGGGGTCCCGCCGTGGCATAGCCTCCATATGGGTCTTCCTCATCTTCGTCCTGCGAAGCAGATGTAACGGTGTAGCCATCGATGAGCTGGGCAGGATATTGTTGTGATGCAGTCGACTGGACAGCTGCCCTTGCTCGTTTGGATGTCCTGCGGACGAGAGAGTCAAGAGGAGAAGAATGTTGAAGCTTGAAAGAGGTTGGGGGAGCCTGTTCTACAGGAAAAGTGGTAGACATTGTTTTTTTTTTGTTAGAAGAAAGAGTGCATGGTGTTGAGTGTCAAGTGTTACTCTCACATCAACCTTTGAGTGTTTCCAAGAACATGTTACATAACACCCGTATCACTACTTTCCATTCCTCTCTATTACTACTTCCAAATCTATTGTAATCAAATCCCCACCCGCCGTCTCGGTGTTGCGGTAATCCGTGCTCCTGCTCCTATACCTGTATGCCGTGGTGTGCCCGGAACGATAATCCTAGAACTACTCCCGCTTGACGCCTTGGCTGCTTGCGCTTTTTCCTCTGCTTGTTTCGCGCTTCTATTCAGGGAACAATCAGTTACAATTCGCTCAAAACACGAATGAACATACTCTTCTCGTTGGCGTGCCATTTCCGTTTCAAGCTCGACCCGCTTCGAAAACTCGCGGTCGGCTTGCCTTCTGTTCCCTCTCTCATCAAAATTCTTCTCCTTGACCGAGTAGAACACGGATCCAAGTTCCGCTATACCACGAAAATCAGCATTTCATGTCGTAAAACACATACACGAGATCAGCATACCAAGCCAGTACGGATCAATCGCCGTAACCTGCGTCATATATTCTTTGGATGTCAGTATCAATTCGTGATAGATCACGTATGACGGTGTATCTGAACGAGAGATCAATTATCTGATTTGCCGACAGCTAAGGCACAAAATCTCACATCCAAGTCCATATAGAGCGCTTGTTGGGTGCAAGTGTGTGGGCAGACCGGAGCGAATATTAACAAACTCGCCAATTCCTTTCACTCTCGCTGCTTGATGGAAGTAGCCTGCGGTGATCGCTTTTCTGCAACACACAGTCAGAACATGTTGGCAATACCATAGGTATACTTGAGCCGCACGTACCGGATAATATCAAAGTCGGTTCCAGCAGAAATGATGTCCATCTTTTGGAACTTCATAATGTCCTCAAGCTGCGCGCGTACTTCGCGTGCTTTTCTCAAGAGCTTGGGGTGCAAAAAGTGTCTCATCGCCCAATCATCGCGGAATCTACATAAAGTGTATCCGGTCAGTTGAAATCACGAATCCGAAAGGATATAATCGTACCCATGGCTCTTCCACTGGTTGAAGACGTTCAATAGTGTTAGGTGGTCACTCTCCGGAACGTTGAACTTCTCCCGAGCAGCGTCTGCCTCTTCCATCCGTTCCTTCGGTCGATAGAAAACGCTGGGCACCGAAAGCATTGACACAATCGTCAACATCTCCGCCGAACACTTGTACTCGACAGACGCTATCAGCATCTTTGCCATGGAAGGCTCCATGGGGAATTCTGACATCTTCCTGCCAACAGGGGTCAAATCCCCAACGTTATCCAAAGCTCCTAGCACCCAAAGTTGATACATGGAGTTGAGAATATTCGCCTGAAATACCTTGATGAGTTGAACAAGCACCACGTTAAGGAAAGACCTCACCTGAGGCGGAGGATCCATGAAATCGAACTCCAACAGGTTCTTGACTCCCAAAGACTTCAGTAACAGAACCGTGTTCGCCAAATTCGTCCGCTGAATCTCGGGTATCGTGTTCTCAAACATCTCATTTCGGTACGCCATCTCGGTATAGAGACGGTAGCAATAACTACAAGGACTCGAGTCAGCGTTTATCATCACGACATGCCGGTCCTCACTCACCCGCTACCCGTGCGTCCTGCACGACCCGTTCGTTGACCAGCATTCGCTTGGCTGATGGGTGTGATCTGAAGAGCATCCATACCAACCTTCGGGTTGTATACCTTCAATTTCGAGTATCCCGCATCAACGACATAAAGTATACCGTCGACTGCGAATGTTCGTGAATCTATATGCTTCATAAAGTAGGTTAAGTGACATACCAGTCAATGATGTCTCGGCGATGTTCGTAGCCACAATGACCTTCCGCCGCCCATCAGCTGTAGGTTCAAAAATCCTAGCTTGTAAGTCGGCTGGCATCTGCGAGTAGATAGGCAGTACAGCGAGTGGCGCCGGCTCATCCAGTTGGGATAAACGCTCTAAGGCCAAGCATTACAAACAAGTTTTTGCCAGACTAAAATTAATACCCACCTTCGACGACCTGACAAGTGATTTCAATATCCTCCTGGCCAGTCATGAAAACTAGTATATCGCCAGGCGGCAGAGAGAGATGAATTTGGAGGACCTGCTTGACAGCACTATCGACGTAATCTTCACATGGCGACTTGGAGTGGAAGATTTCGACAGGAAAAGTACGTCCAGGAATAGTGTAACAAGGCGCATTGCCGTAGAATGACGAGAACTGCATATGTGCGTCAATAGAACTTCAAAGTGATCAACCGAGATACCTACCTTCTCAGCGTTCATGGTAGCAGATGTTACAATTAGCTTAAGGTCTCTTCTGCGTGATAAAACTACACAGAATTCAAGGTCAGGAGTTCTCTTTCTTCGGCTCAAGCCACAAGTATACGCACTCTTCCTTAATAAACCCATCAAGACGTCAGTGCTCAGAGACCGTTCGTGCGCCTCATCAAGAATGATAACACTATAACGATCCAAATCACCCTCATTCAGCGACTCTCGGAGTAGTACACCATCAGTCATATCTAAGCAGTGGTGAGCTGACGCTAGATTGAATCAACTACAAAACGTACACTTGATCTTCGTCTCTGCAGATGTGCAATCCTCGAAACGGATAGCATAACCAACAGTGGAACCGAGTTTACACTATGCAAGGCAACATTAGCGACCAAAACATGGAAGGACGTATGAATACGGACCTCCATCTCTTCGCTGACACGCTTGGCGACGGACATGGCAGCCACACGACGAGGCTGCGTGCAGCCAACGATACCATAGCTACAATATCCATCCTCATACAGGAATTGCGCAAGCTGTGTCGTCTTTCCAGAGCCAGTTTCACCGACGACAATGGTAACTAGTAGAGAGACAATGAATTCCCAACATTCAGAAGTTAGAAACCCGACGTACCTTGGTTCTCCCGGATGACCTTCATGAGCTCCTCACGACAGGCAAAAGCGGGCAGGTACTCTCTTTGCTCCTTCAAAGTCCTTGACTTCGCGAAAGCACTAACACCCGTTGAAGCCTTGAGATGCTCAGCAAACTTCGAGTCACCCTTATAACTCTCCTTCTCCCCCTTCGCTTTTGCTTCTTGCGCTTTCCTGTCCGCTTCCGCTGAAGCCATGGAAAAAGAGAAGCTATGTGAATGTCCAATCTGACAAAGAAAGAATACACCCGTCGAGCCATTACACACCTTCGGCTTCAGCCTCCTCATCCTTAACCCCCATGATGTTCCCCAAAGCAGTTCCTCCAAGCGCGGCAAGCTTGGCCGCTGCCTTCGCCCGCTCCGCCTGTTCGCGCTTCTCCTTCACTAAGGCGCTGCCTTTTTTCGCGAAGACGGCCATGTCACTAGTAGGATCACGAATGGGGTTAATGGGATCGAGCTGCTTGGTATAAACAGTACGACCATCCAGGAAGGGCGGTTTCAAGTCGTGGACCATGACATGCACAGTAGATTCTGATTCATCTTCGAAGTCCAAGTCGATGGCCTTGCGGGTGGCAACTCCCGACGTAACCATACGATTGGCCTCCCACAAGTCATTGTCTGCGTTCTAATGTGAGGGATGAGTATGAACTCAACGGTGTATGTTTTTTTGTAACTCACGTATTGGGCTTGTCTTGCAGAGATTTTCTTCTATAGCAAAGGTGAGTGCCCACGAAAGAACAAATGACGAGAAAACCGACCGTTTGCTTTGTTGCGATCTCTGCCTGTTTGATCATGCTCAGATCTTCGTACTGAGCAAGGGGATTGTGCTCCTCGTCGCCAGCAAGTCCACCATCCTCTGCACCAGTATACCAGTCTCGATCCAACCTCACCTGCTCCTCCTCCCACTCCCTGAAGTCTATGCCGGTGCCACCCTCTCCTTCTGGACTGTCATCTCTTCCTGCTCTAGGAGTTGGCGCGTCCCATCGTTTATTCTTTGCCGCACCCCATCCCGAGCCATCTTGGCCTCTGGCATCCCGTGGTGTAGAATCCCACCCCACATTTGGTACACGTATACTAGGTGCGTCGCGAATAGATTGAGGGGTTGCGTCCCATGCTATTCCTCTTCTCTCTTGTCCGTCCCTTCTGCCACTCCAACCTCGATCCCTGTCACGGTTCGAACGGCGCTGGAAGTCCCCGAGACCTCTGGGACCATCATTCCGTTGCTCATTCACCGCAGTTATACCCTCTGTTCTTGTATTCAGCTCCGTTGTTTGTTCATGATGCAAAAAACGTACCTCGTTGCTTCTCCCTGTTCCTCCTATGCTCTTCCAAACGCTTCCTCGCTGTTTCCGAAATCCCTCCCGGATGTGAAGGCGTCTCTTCTCCACGCTGACGTGCCGTAGACCTGGAAGCAGGTAGAGAGGGAACTGCATTATGGTTCAGTAGCACGACTTGTTAAACCTCAATTGAACTTCACCTTTAAAAATAGGATCGCCATCCCTCTCCGCTCTGGGCCGCTTACGACTAGATTCGCTTCCGTTCTCCAGCACTTGTGCAGCCCTCTTCTCCTTCGCCAATCTGTCTAAACCGAGAACCGAAGTTCGGGGAGTTGGTGGTTCAAGTGGCTTCGCAGCAGGCTTCTTGAATGTATGTCGCTGGAAAAAGGCTTAGATTAAAGGTTCGAGAGATAAAATACAAAGACTCACGGTATCCAGTCGTTGCAGGCCTCCTTGGCGAGCCGGTGGTGGTTCCAACACGTCACTATCGACGACTGTGATGCCCTGGATAGGTTGTGGGACTGTGCCATTCGCCGCCTGCTTTTCATGCGACAAAATTTCTGCATGCAGTTCCGACAAAAAAGAATCCTTGAACTTGCCAAAAGATCTCGCAGCTGCAATAAAAAAACGTTGAGCGAATGAAGGGTAAAGAGGATGGGTTTCAACACACCTGTGGTGAAGCCGTCTACGGTATTCGTCTTGGCGATATCTATGACCCTTTCGGCCAAAAGGTCGTTTGGGTTGATGAGATTTAGCGCACGCGAAAGCTTGATAGCTATCTGGTGCACAAACTCGTCCTTTTCATCTGAGGATGGTGCCATGAATAAAGAGAATTATCGTCGATGTCCAACCTCATTCACGCATGCAAAGCTATTCCATGTATGCTGACTAAGCATGCCGTGTCTCTAATCAGACCAAGTACTTGACTCTTTAAACTCAGGCTTCCAGCTTCAACTTCATCCGCCATCAGCTTGCAGTCCAAACCCTGAGCTAGAATTGTATACAGCAGAGATAACGTCTGCAAGCTTGTGACAGAAGAGTATGTCCTGATCCCCACATACCCTTACCCTTCTAGACTCCTTTCATACTATTACCTTCACCCTTCTTGCACAGTGTGATGCGAACACAACCCATTACATGGTACCTCTGCCTTGGTGTGGTTACGGTCCTGGTTCCTCAGATGTCAACTCTCTAAGTTCCAACCCCAGCCCGATAACGCATAGTGGGTAGGGACGACGTTCAGTGAAAGATAACTGAGTGCTACCGACGTACACCTTGGCCTGTGCCTGTCAATGAGTGACACAGAAACCTCAGTACGAACCTACCCTGCGAGTTCCCAAAAGTGAGGGCCGCCACCACCCACGACAATGAAATTCTGAAGAACCAAACAGTGCGAATCCTTCCAGGACTTGGAACAGCTTGTCTGGATCGGATTCCCCTCGAAGAGCACCCATACCGACACGCGATCCCAACAGGTCGCATTGCCGCCACGAACCTAGGGGGTCCTCGCAAAGATCTTTGGAATACCTGGAGCTCCGTCTGCTGACGCTGCACCAGTCGTGTTGTTGGACCAGCAAACACCCAAGCCGTAACCCTCGCCCAAAAACCACCATCCATTCTCAACAAGTCCCGGAAAACTTCTGTTCGTTATGGCGGCAGATTCTGGCCTGTTGCGGAACCAGGACTTATGTACACCAAATCCGATCCAGGCACCCCTAGTTACAAAGCTTGATCTAGAATTTGTAGACAAGGTAATGGACGGTGGTGGTCAATCCCGTTGTTTGAGGAGTTCCATCCCGGAGAGGCTCCTCGCCCCTTCCCGCTTACTATTTGAAAACATTTGAAAACGTCGTCCAGGATCTCATAGGATCTCATCTCCGTCGTGGCTTCCACACTTTATCCGGAATCGTAAAATGCTGAGATTTAATCCAATTTGATCAGACGAGTAAGTTCAGGGGCTCTGGCTTACTCTCTGCAATATGTTTCCATCCCCTTCATTCTACATTTGTGCTTACGCCGATACACAACTCCCGCAAGACCCATCCATATTCACGTTGGAGTACTATCCGTAGATACTACCTCCCATCGAGCGGCGTAGCAAGGTAGTCTTTTCTACCCTCACTGCATCTTATTTTATTTTTTTTCAAATTGACGTTTATTGCAATAGACTAGCTACTACAAACGGGTGCACGATAGCAGTCCCCCTCACTGCATCTTAGTTCAACAACTGACGTCAATACAATCAGATGTATGAAAATCCTCGGTGCTTTCCGATCTATCACCACCTTACTCCTTTTCCACCAAACACGACAACTATTTTTCCCATCCACTAGGCAACCAATGGAGTGTATTTTCACCTCGCAAGATTTGGCCACTTTGGAAACTTGGTGCGAACAGCAGCAGATGAAACAGAAAGTGCACTGAGGTGTCTCACAGTGCAATGATGGCTTTGGATGCCATCCTCAACTGCTTCTTATGTCGAAAATAGCCTGTATAGTCCACTCTCATGTACCGTTGGAATCCCAAAAAAAATTTGGCCACCATAAAAAGTTGTGTAATATTTTCAATATATACATATTTCGACTCCTTTTGCCTATCCAAATCTATCCCCGACCGAAATTTGATCCAGGAAATGCACCATTAACTAATACCCGAGTTGTCGTGTTTGGTTGTCCTCAACTGCAGGAAAATTGGGGGGCACCCCTGATCAAATCCGGATAAAAATATGAGGATTTCTGGGCAACCCTCCACATTTTTCCGGATAAAAATCTCGAAATTTTGTGCAGATAAAAACCTCTCAGATCAGGGTTCCCCCTTATTTTAGGGGGTCCTTCCTTTCTGGCCAATCCCTTGAGGAATTGGGTGGAATTAGTCAAGCATAACAGGGGCGGGAGGCGGCCGCCCCACAGGGTGTCTCCAACAGATCCTCCCTCGGACGAAGTCAGGTGGTCAGCTTGCGGACATCAGATTAGGGCTTGCCACGCGAGACCTATCAAACAATGATCACCGAGGTCGCATTACGAAATCCGATGTTTGGATCGGATATGGAAGTATGGTAAACCTCCTGTCTCAATAATCCTTTTCTGTCGCTGTTTATCTCAAAGACAACGGAGATCGGGTACTAGTCTGCTTGAAACTTTGTCCTGTCATCGTCCTAGATGGTCACAAAATTTCTATGAACTCAACATTCAATAACCGGTCCACTGACCACTTAATCACCTGAAATTGTTCAAGCTCAGACGGCGTTAGATCGAGCAGGGGCGTCCACGGTATATGAGTAGATACCTGTCAGGGTGCATGACACGCTTTAACGATGTAAATTTGTACACGATCGAAAGGCCCTCGTTACTCAGTAGTTGTGCATGCTCTACTGCGGCCTTGAATTTAAATAACCCGGTGCCGACGGTTAAGTGATTTATTAGGTAAGCAAACACATGGGATGGGCACACCTAAGACATAGGGGACGTCTTGTACATCCGGGAAAGCATAACCCCGATGTTTGAGTTACCGTATGTATTAGCTTTTGAACTTGGACAGCAAAATTCACCTGGGGCGAACACCTTTGGCGAGAGCTTCAACAGGCATTAAACTCGAATTGGCTCCTGGCAAGCAAAAGAGGCGCCGACAAAGCACCACACCGTAGGATATGACATGTAAACGTCCTCCCACTCCTACAAGGTGGCGTCGAGTGGTCGTTTCTGGTTTCACTAGCCCGACGTACAAATCCAGCCACGCGGCTCTGACACGCCATATGCTTAACTTTTGCGTAGACTGGTAAATATCGCCAAGCATTTCCGAAATGTTTGTATGGCCTTGATAACCTACAATAGATGAAACGTAAGATTCTAGGACGTGAGCTCTTGTTCCCGCGGAGCGCCCGCCAATGGTCTCAGAGCGCCTCAAGATCCATGTGATCAAGTACGTAAGTGGAGATTGTGATGAGAGTTAAATTCAACAGAATAGACATACCGTCATTATAGTGAATTGACCCACAAATAGACTGCCGATATCAGCGCAGGCAGTGAGAACAGATACGCCACCTCCAAAATGATGAACAACGCGTTTGATATTCAAATGATTCCTCCAGAGCGGGCGATCTCGGCGTATCTGGCAAACATGTCTCCACGTTCGATACCAGCAATCAGTATTGTCATAATATCATGGTGGTCCACGAGGGTCGCGGAGAGAAGTCTCAACTAACCGCAGTAAGCCTGATGAAAAGCACTGATAGATAACTATTGGAGGTAGATGCCCAGGCAACTGGGCTATGAAGAACAGGCAAGTACGTAACGACAGAACACAGGAAACCAACACCTTCAACTGATATATCTCTTGGTCTGCTTGAGGGCAGCGTATGGATCTGGTTTCTTTGGACGGCCGTAGCGGGGTTCCGGAATCTCTATGGGAATTCGTCAACGACATATATGCGAAAGGGGTGAAAGGGATGACGCACTAAGAATATCCTTATAGATGGTCGAGACGTGCTCATCCCAGACCTCTCGCCACATGTGAGCACCTCCACCTTCGCGCATGTCAAAGCCCCATTCACGCATAAAACTCCGAAGACGGAATCCCTTCCGTTGCTTGTCAGATACCACGGGAATATCAAGGTGTAGAGATGTAGGTTCGTCGGGCTTGGCGCGAGCCTCAATATTGAGGGAATACTTGGAGGCACCACGCGGAGGCTGCTGAAGCAAGAATAACACATAGCGGTGATACTTTGTTCCTTGTTGGGGATGAGGAGGAATATACTTGGTGTGCTTGTTTAAGTTGAGGATACGGGAGGTATGATTAGCAGATAGGGGAATATTGGGTCTATAAAAGTGTCGGGTGAAATCACGAAAAACGGTCGTTCGAAGTCACATACTGCATCCAATGCAAATAGGTGGTATAGCTAGCGTTTGTTTCGTCAGGAACATCTGAAAATGAGGTGAGTGTCTGTAGCCACCCAGTCGGCGATACCTACCTGCATCAAGGAGAACAAGAGTATACAAGCGAGTGTCTGTGTGGAAAACGTTGGCATAAACTTTGGGCGGGTCAAAAGTCTTCGACAAAAGAGTCAGAGAGTCATAAAAGCGCAATCCGTCCACCAGAAACTCACCTGTCTAGGGAGAAGGAAGGATCCTGGCTCGACAATCCGGTATGCCTTATCGGGGACCATGCCTAGGGTGTTTGCAGTTATACGGACATCCACGGAGGGATGCATTTCAGAAAGTAAGTCTGGCACAACCTTCATTTGATAGATACGCTCCATCTATGTAGTCATTGAGAACTGATCAGAATAGCAGGACACTCATAGGCTCACCAGCAGGTCTAAGTCGCCATCCTTTCGCCATTTTTGCTCCAACAAATGACGATCAACGGTCTTGTTCATGTTGGCTGATGGAAAATCACGTTGATTCAAAGAATTCACGAAATAAAGAAACAGAACATACGCATTGCATTTGCGACCCTCCATCGAACATCAGGCAAGTTGACCTCGCCCTGCACCTCCAGAATTTTCAGCTTTTTCCTCATGGTTTCCAATTCATCATCCAACTGAATGACTGCCTCAAAGGCACCCTCTCCTTGTTTGGCAGCTGCCTCAGCCCTCTTTTCCTCCGTAGCCTGAATCTTTGTACGCAGGAGTTCTGCCTCCACTTTGATTTGCGCGCTGTCCGCCTTCAGCAATTCAAGAGCGAGATCATATGCGGGGATGACATCTTGTCCAATTGGCCTGCACCATTGTCTGGGCGAGGCATTCGAGATAGGCGCACGTTTCGGAAGACGCTTCCTCTTGCGTCCTTGAGTGCCTTCGGTCTCGGTGGATTGGGTAGCAGTTGCTGTACCCGCCGGTGGTGGTGGAACTTTGTCAGCTGAGCTAGAACCCGCCTCTTGTGCGGCGACACTCATTAATCGCGACCAATTAACATGTTGGCCCACTCGCCCCGAGGCCGGCCGCAGTAGTAGGGATTTTCCAATGCTGAACACAGTCCGAGAATGCATTGCGTTCGGTCCTGAGATTCTCTAAGAGTATCTCAAAAGCAGTCAGGCAAGCCTGGGAGAAGGGAGGAGGAGCACGAAATTCGTCACTACCTGGACAACAGCGCGCCCCAATAGTATCACTTTCGAATTCGAAAAATTATGCCACGAGCTTCCTCCCGCGTTATTTGGCTCTGCTTGGCAAAGGCGTTAATGGGAACACTCGACAAGCCCATTGACTCTCGCAAGCCTTCCTGCATACGGGGCACCACCACTTCATCTCCAAAGTTTTCAATAAAATGGTTCACCTAATCACTCCTTGCATGCAATGAACTCGGTCCGTTCACGATTCGGATGCAGTCCCATATACTTCATACCACCTACTGGGACACCATTTCCATTTTGTCTCTTGTGACATTTTCTATATGACGTTGTGCGTTTCTTCGCAAAAAAGGCAAAAGAGAAACGAGCCTTGAAACTACGGTTAAAGTCCGTCAACTCAAAACCCATTTCTTCCCGAAGTCATTCAACTGCTCAAGCAACCGTGTCACACCCGGAAATACTCAGTGCCTATTTCCCCGCACTGCATCGAAATTTATCCGTCTCTGCCACACCTTTGGCAACGCGTTCACAACGCTGACTGCCATCTTACTCGAAAGATGTCGTCCGCACCCAGGCCTCCCAGATTCACCCTATGGCTCGCTCGTCAGAAACTACAATTGACCCCGATGCCATGTTCCCTCTTGTTCCTTTAGAGTCAGTCTCTCTAAGCTAGTCACCATCATGCGCTGTCTGATCTCCACCAAAGTTCTAATTGTACCCGGCAGTCAAACTACCCTATACATTTTTGTCAGGATGGTTCGATTAGGCACCAATGCGGTCAGCAATCCACCTGCATGCAAGACCTCTTGGTCTATCCCACCCTACGAACCCCCACCATCGGCAATGTCCGGCCCAAAAGCCGAGTCTCCAATGCCAAACGACAGGGTACCGTACCTTCTCGTACAATATTGGGATCATTATGTTCGTCTCGCCCCTTGAAAGTGACCCCCTCCCCACCTTTCGCGAATGATTCTCCGTCGCCCTCAATACTAATCACTTTCCCCGTGTCCGTTGTGTAGATGAATATTACTGGTCTCTAATTCCCTTACATGGGGTGTTGCTGGCCAGTACGAAGCAATATATGATTAACCATCAGATTACCGCTCTTGGCTCTTGGCTCGACCCTCAAAATAGCATGTTGTCCGTTGATTAGCATGTGGTACTCGATAGGGTGCATACACCAATCAACTATCCCAACGCGCAAACCGATTATGCGTTGCTTCCTCCAGTAACAACCAGCTTTACATCATTAACTCTGACAGTTGCGACACTTCCATCTAACCTCACGCAGGAACATCTGTCCTCACCGTTCAATGCACAAAGCTTCACTGGTGCACCGATCATCGAATCTTCTCCAATTGCATTCGCACAATTACCCGGACCGAAAACACCGAACATCTTATATGTTGAATGCCCAAAACTCGAACAAAAAGAGCAGCTGTCGTTCACACATAATTGAGCATCTCTCAAACTTCCAGAACCAGCCAATCCGAAGTCGAATGGCCCTACCTAAAAACGTCCTGTGCGAATGAGAAATGGAACCAAGGTGGGTTATTTTTAGCCGTCCTGTCCAATCGCAGAACGTGGGGGGCTCAGTGTGAGTAGCAGTAGAGCAGCCGTGCTATCCAGGTACATACGATATACGGCAATGAATGCTCAAGGTGCAGCACATCAGCCGGCGAGCAAGGATGATCAGTCACACACAACTAATGCCTCACACCAGTGAGCTCTAAGTCCAAAAACATACACCTCCCTCCAGGCGAAAATGGTCGACCCAGTCCCTTGCGAGCTGTGTAACAAAGTAGTACTCACCACGTTCTACTCCAGTCTAGAAGGGCCTTTTTCATCTCATCGCCTTTCAGGTCTCTCGAGTGACATCAACTCCACAGTCGGTCTAAAAGTGGCAGTAATCTCAAGTTTTAGGTTCCTTCTCGCACCTGCTCGTGTCATTTCATGTTCATCACCTCCAGAATCAAAGCACGCATGGACAACTTATATCAGGAAGCTGAAGCCTGTACAACGTATCGCCAGCATGCCATCCCCTGCCTCAAGGCAGAGCAAAACTCAGGCTGTTTCCTGATCCTGATCTGACATTTCCACGATTCAGATCACATCGGACTTCGATTCACCCTCGTCTGAAAAAGAAGCAGCTCTTAAGGTGGCTTCGTGCAAGTTCGCCTGCCTTGGCATTTAGACCGGCGTTAGCTGTGCTCATGTCAATTATCAGATAACATCGACACCAAAAATAATCTGCAAGACTGTGAACGTTCTCTACTCGGAACAGTTTGCCGTTAATTTCTGAGTCTCAGACAACCTGTGACATTGAGAAGCGGTACCCACTGTTGGGGGATCAGCGAGATGATCTTCGGTGCTATGCCCCAGGTCCGGATAGCGGGGAATGCCCATCCCCAACATGCGGGTTTGCTGAAATGAGCCGGTATCATGTATCATCATGCATCATCATGTATCATACCTATCTAAGCGCCTCGTGTGAGCGTCTGAAACATATAAACCCATATTAACTGTACTTAGCGCAGGCTGGTCACAAGTCTGCCTCATGCCTGGTCATTGGTTGGAAAGATGTCCCGAAAAATCCACGACAACGATCGATAGAAAGTCGCCCTCGAACATGCATACGGCATATCCTGAGCCCCTATTCTCATGGCTTGCACTGTCAACAATTACCATATTTTTTCTTCATTTCCGTTCTGCACACGACTCATTTCCCAACTCACGTGCGGTGCATTAGAACGCATCAACACGGCATAGGTGATACATTAATGAACCCACTCAGTTTCAGCGATTGGCGACCACCCTCAAGGTAATTCAAATGAATACACGCCCGAATCAGAACCCACCCACCATAATCCCAGATAACTAAGAAGCCAGAAAACAACGTACTGGCCAATCCGTCGAAGACGACGGTGAAGTTGAGAAAGAAGAAAGGATCGTCGCCTATCTATCTTTGAGCCACCACCTTCCATGTTCTAGGTGGTATCCCGCTCCCCAGCATTCCCCCCCCAGGGTCTCGACTCTCGAACAACATGTCACCATTAATTAATTGTCCTGTATACATTCTTCATCAACCTTCGATCTCATCCCTTCTCTTCATATCCATCCATCATCTCCACAATCTCATCTCATCTAATCATGAATCAGTCTGATCCATTGGTGCCCTTGTCTCTGTTTTGCTGGTTACAAGTACATAGTCACGCAACAGCTTCCCAACGATATTAAATCGACAAAGCATGTATGTATAACAATGTCCTGGCTTCCAGTACCGATATCTTTATCCTTGTGTGCCCGTAAATTCCATTGATTGGCCATCCTAAGCCGACTAAAAACATGAACCTTGGGGCCATCTACATATCAACCAAATTACACCCCCAAAATCTCTACCCCCATCCAACGACCAAGTCAAGCCTCACGGCATCGATACATCCCCATATGCATTCCGCCAAGGGGATGGAGGGGGAACCACCGGGTGCTTACACAAGATCTTTTACGTGTCCCATTTCCTGAACATTCTAGCTACACACAAAAGAACACACACACACAACTCTCAAAAAAGTCGAAAATCTGATACATCAGCGAGATCTCATTTCATTCATTTCGCTTCTTACCGAAAGCAAGCGTACACAAGACCTTGTGAAGAGAGAGAAGGAAGAGCACAATCCATCCATCAATTCGAAAGGTGAGTAAGGGTGGATTGAATTCAGAAGAATACATACAAGCGTGAGACCAGGGTTGTCTGACATCGGCGAAAAGTGACCGGCTTGCCGGCACACGGTATATGGATAGACCCCATCGGTTCTGGGTGCAATGGAGGCTAACGAACATATATGCACCCCTTTCCATAACAAACATACAGCTGTGCATTTCGGATGATGCATAGCCGATGCATAGCCGTCCAATCCATGCAGTGCAGAACGGACCCGTCAACCCACGCGAATCCGGATCACAAGTCAACGGTAATCAGAGTATTGGGACCAGTAGGAACTTGCGGATTAACACACAGACAATGGTAGACGTATTATCCTCACAAGAGAGGCCGGCAAACATCTACAAAACGGTATGTACACGTGATTTAGAGGAACAGGGGGGCAAAGAGTTCTACGGAGGGAAAGGGGTAACGCATCATGGGCGGGGTAAAGCAATGGTAAAAAAAAAAACACATATGAGCAAAGACAAAGTACGAAATGGACAAGTCCACGAGATGAGCACAACATAATAATTAGGGCCTAAAGTAAAAAGAGAGTGCGCATGGATAAAAGTACAGCATATGGCGAGAAGAGGAAATATACAGTTGAGAGAATAAAGATAGAGGAGAATCAAAGGCAATACTTTTCAGAAAGTGGAGAGGATATAGGGGCCACCGCGTGATGTCCAGCAGTCATCTTCCTCTGGGATATCCTGGGGAGGGAAACGATACTGGAACTCGCCGTCTTTGACGACGGGATTAAGTCTCCGTAGACGTGCCTCTTGCTCTTCACGCTCCATCTCGATCTCAAAGGGGGCCTTGCCACCAGGTGGGCGATAGCCAACGAGGACGGGCTCCTGTTTGGGTTCCCAGCGACCTCCGCCAGTAGCTTTACACAAGACACTTGAACGACGGAGTGGGTAGGCATCAAGTTCGCCATAGGACTTCTCGACAAGGTCGAGGTTGACGGAAATGGGCTTGTGGGAGTTGCGGAGAGAGGAACGGCGAGTGGAGGAGGGTTGGGATGAAGGGTGAGGATTGCGTGATGAGGCAGAATGGAGGCTGGAGGAGCTGGGAGTGGTACGAATAGAACGCGTCTTGCGTGTGAGGGCGGCAGGGATGTTAGTGGAAGATGAGCAGGAAGCAACGGACTGCTCGTCGTCGCTATTTGAGGCAGACGAGGAAGCAGTGGATGGGTTGGGTGAAAGGGGGTATTTGAGGAGGGAGATGGGATGTGAAAGGGAGCGCTTGAAGTCTGGGCGCGAGGGAGTGCGGGGGGTAGAAGGTTGACCGTGGATCTGGTCGTAGCAGTCATCACAGACGCGTGAGACTATGACAGGGGAAGTAGGAGAATCATAGGTGGAGATAGGGACATTGCGAGGAGGAAGCAGAAAGTCAAGGTTTGTGGTGTCGAGGAGAGGGGTGGACCTGGGAGAGCAGGCCTGGCAAAAGACGCCACCACACTTTCTGCAATGATGACGTCGTTCAAAGAGAGAAAAGGCGACACGGCAGTAGAAGTTGTCGCAGTGCGAGGCAAGTGTGTCAGGCTAGAATGCACGTGAGCATAGGTGAAGGAGAGTGTGGGGAGGGGGGTTTGGGGGTTTGGAGGTTTGGAGACTAACCTTCCAAAGATGCCTGGGGAGGAGGACGGCAAGATGCTCGTTGGGGCGGAGAGTGTTTGTGGTGTCGAGAGCGAGAGACATTGTGATGCGATATTAGCTGGGGAAAGAGGAGGATGGGCGTTGACTTATATCCACCCTCCGCCAGGCAACCACAGATCTCGATTAGATCTCCTCAGATCCTCTCGGACAAATCAGCCATGTCACACGTCACAGCCGAGAAAAGTCCTCTGCCGCGGACACATGCACCATCGATCCACCATCGATCCACCATCTCCCATCTCCACTCGGCCCGTCTCCCCTGCCTCTGCTCTCCGACTTCACACGTCCCCCTTATCCACCGCCTAATCCTCCTCCCCTTCCTTGATCAAGGTAGCCAATCATACCTCTTCCTTCCCCGACGCTAGATCAAAGCCTCCCGCCACCTCACACCGCTTGGTCACCGGCCACCCTCTATTCATCTAATCAGACAGCCTCAAACCTCCTACTTTATTAATGAAGTGAATCCTCTCCACGGAAATTATCAATCACGACTTGTCCGATAACACAAAGTGCCCTGCTTTAAACTCGCTGAACCCAACCTACTCTGCTCGCGAACCACGGAATAGGACCTGACGTCTTGAGCAAAGCCAAGTCCATTATTGCCCAAGCTTCTTCTTCCGCATTTCATATTTCTGCTACTTTCTTCCAACACATATGCATGCACCCAGAAGTTCATGTCTCCCTTTCCCCCCCCCCCACAACCAATCACACGAGGCAAATGGATCCGCGACATCGGGTCTACACGCGGGTCTTCCGCCGTCCAAGCCCATGCGTGACCGCACTCCAGTCTTGTACATAAACTCCGCAACTAGTCTACGTACACCAATCGCACAGCCCTGCCGATATTGGAATATCCGTGGCGAAATGGAAAAACATACTTTGAGATAAACCCAGCTTGGATCGTTGGTTGAAAGAAAATAAAACACAGTATGGGCTGCTCGAGGTTTCCACCTCCAGGTAGCCAAACATCGGCCTCCCGCCTCGGGTCCCTGTTCCGGTGTCACGCTCCGCCTGTTACTTTCAAACCGAATAACTTCGTAACGACCATCGCACCTTACCCTCGTGTGCCTGTAAGACCTGCATTCATTTTATTCAATCCAAATTCAGTCGTGTGCACCAAGAATTCGTGTGTTCGCTTGTTATTCTTAGATTCCTATGCCAGCACCTTTCTGAATTGAGGCCTAAACTCCTGCATTGTGTTAGCGTCAATGTTAACAGGGTTAAAACTACTCCTTGACCCGCCTTTGGTCCCGTTCCCCGCCTGACAACATTCAAATGCAACCATCACGTGCGGCTATAGCCGACCAAGACCAGAGCTCCGACATTACTTCCTTTCCAAGCCCGCGCCATGCGCTCGTCTCCCTCGAGAACCCTCCATGACGACGATCTGCGCATACACACGACCCACTCGGTATTTCCCACTACCAGGATGTCGTAGAACACGCTATGCTCGATATGGACCGACGGTGTGATACCAGTTTCAACCTATTTTCCCTCCCCACCTCCAAAAACCGTTCCTTTGCCAAACACTGATTTACGTACATCCTTCCGTTACCGGTTGTTCATTCATACCAAGTCCATTCAGAATACCCGATGTGACATTGTGTAACCACCATAACGCAATCCCGCGTCTATTTGTCCAGGTTTGACGGTTCACATACTGTCGCCAGCGTCAAAGGGCTGGATGGATTGGGTTGCCAAGCAGAACCACGCTGTCTTTAGTTTTCCCAGTCCCTTGGTCAACCTGACGGAAACCCTTCCAGGGTTCATCCGTCATCCTGTTGTTGGCTATTCAGTCCTCCGATAAGGCTTCCGGGTCGGAGGAGTTGAAACTTGAGTGGGGTTGGCACGCTATTCAATCCTACCCATTCCCGACTGCGGCTGTTATGTCGTGAATCCAACACACACTCGTAAATCCCCATACAGTAGTGCAAGTAGTGCTATTGATTATGAGGAAGCTTGGTGGTATTAATCGATTAACACATAGACACCCCTGTCAATTAATATAATAAATTTCTGTCCATATCGCGCGGTCCGGGCCGCATAATCCTCCATACCACCAATAGGCATCTCCGTTTACCATCCCCCTCGCTCAATGCCGTACTGTGATCATGGGCTCCTCCCCGAAGCAAGGTCGATGAATGGAGCCAGCCGGCGGTATTCGAGTGCATCCATATCTACTACTACTTTCGAACAACCGAAACAAACGCACGTAATGCGCATTTAGGAACCTAGATTCCTCGTAGTCAATAATCACTTGGAGACTACCCAGACCACGCGCCTATCCCCCAAGCCCGAGCCTCAAAACTCACGGCTCGTAACCCCCATCATCCAAACGAGATTTATAAAATACTGTCAGAAACACGAATTCCCCATTGGTCCTTTCAGCCCCCCCCCTTCCCCGAAATTGAAAGGAGAAATCCAACCAAACCACCAAGGGACAAAGCTCCATGTCACTTGGGCGAGTGTCTCCCATCTATATCCATTCAGATCACACCAATCTATTTCCGCTGGTATGTGAGAAGAATAGATAAGGTGTTAGTGAGTCGAGACCGTCACTCGTCCTGTTCATTCATTCATGCCTCTCTAGTACATCCGAGAAGAGGCGAGCTGTGTATTTCATCTCACTCCCCAGAGAATTCCACAACTCCGAAACAGCCTTGCTTGGCTTTTGTGCTCTCCCATGCCATTCCGTACGTAATATGCCGACGATATCACACGACAGGGTAAGAGGTCCTCCCTTGCCTTTGCCGTGATATATGATATCAGACAAAGATACAGCCAGAACACGTTGTATTGACTTTTCGGTTACAAAGAGATGCTGAAGCGTAGCACAACATGAGTGGTAGATGTGATAGAGTATACAGTGAGGAACAGCTTTCGAAACACATACAGTAGTGACGGGTGCAGTGCTGTTGATACAGCACCTGCCTACGCCCGAATCAGGACACCACTCCAAAGTATGATGTTATTGAAACCATGTGCAAGCCGAAGGAGGCAGTATCATTCGAGACCTCGCCCAGCCTCTGTGACAGAACACCTGCTTCTACAAGCGGTAACAATAACAGAACGGAGGTATCTACCATGCGTCTTCCGAGTCAAAGCTATTGGAATTTGCACAGCAATGCCAACCGTGGTGGACAGCTATGCCATAAGGGGCTCTCGCAATACGGCCTGGGCTCACTCCACCCAATAACTAATCCACTGTCGATAAAAATAAATTAATACCGCACATTCTTGTTCGAATTCCAATTCGAACCATTTAAATCAAAAAAGCACACGCAAAAAAAAAAAGAAAATTCCGAATGATAGGAACTATTCTTACCACCTTTACATCGCTTCGGGTGTATGTGGGGCGAAACCGGTCAAGACGATTCCTCGCTATCGCATCTACGACCCGGTCTTGAGTGGGGGTCACAAAACAAGCAGAAGAGACGAGTACTTTAATGTTAAACCTCCTCCTTCAGTCCAACCTAGTCTATCCTGATCTAGTAGGAGCGACCCATGGATCCCGGCTTCGAAGCCAACAATAACGCAACCTACCACATCCATACACACTGCCATCATCCCGAGTCTATTTCCCATCGAGCACCCTGAAACCTACCTCCCGTGGTGTTCGGAAAGCGGCAACCATGGGACAGAAGGCTAAGACTAATCTTGAAGGCTCGAGACGAGTTGAGAAACAAGGAGCAAAAGAAGGGGAGCAAGTAAAAGGAAGCTGGAGCTGCGTACTGGTGAAGGATAGATACAGCGTGTACTGGAAGGCCACCGTAAAGAAACATCCAGCCACACCAGTGACGCGTTCACTAAAAAGTCTCTTCAAGGCTTTCCCCCCTTGCCTCGTGTCTGGTCCACGAAGATTCAGCGGATTGGGTTCTGGCAGGAGTCAGAGACACACTCGAAACCAATTGGCTGATGTGGCTGCATGTCACAGATACAGAACATGGACCTAGGAGCATGACATCAAAATCTGCCTCGAGGCATTGCTCTCTGTGGGCTCCTTGCTTTGCACGCTGCAAGTCTGATAGCCCCCCCACATCCACCACATCAACCACTGCAGCGGGCGCGCAAAAGCACTTGTACTGAGAGTAACGAATGCGGTTGGGAGTGTTGATGCCTCGTGTTTGATGTCCGGACTTTGCCCTTTCTTCTCAAAGGAGAAGCTGAGTGATGCCGTGAGTTACTTTGGAGAACAGTACAAGATATTTCAATGGTTGGATCATGCCGCGGTGACGACATCTCACACGCTGCCAATCATGGACTATCTATAAACACTTCAGCATACGGTTCAGTTAATCCTTCACTTAATCTCTGTGTCATCTTTGACATAAGGAATTCCGTTATTTCCTTATGTTTTCTAGGGCTCCTGCAAGGGTGGTTCGAATGATGTGAGGGTGAGCTTCTTTTCTGAAGCGTGTCTGCTAGAGTAGCACCATTCCTGGTGTCTGGGTTGGATGAGAATGACAATGTGCAGGCAGAGATATTAATTCAACTTCATTATGGGATGAGCGTTCCAGGTTGATCGGCTGTCAAACTCTACTGGGGCATCGAATTCCCAGAAACCCCTTCATTACCGTCAGCGCCCAACCCACATAACTGACCACAGCTTCAAATACCCAGAAACGCCATTCCAGAAATGCGATATCTATCATCAAGTTGTCGCGCTCAGCGGATCTGGGTGATATAGAATCCATGCTTGCGAACACCCAGATAGAAGAAAGCTACAATCTTATGTACTCGGGGTCCAGGATATACCGTTCGACGACACCCAGTAGCATTGTAAAACCCGCTTCATCAATCAAACATTCCGTCGCGGCCCCCGCCACATCAGATGAATACACCCGGAGTTCAGGTGTATTTTCAGATAAAGCTCGGTGTTCTAAACCAAGGACCTCACACGGTTCACCCTGATTGGCCATATCACAGGCTTGATGGTCTGTGTCACAGCGTGCACCGCCGGTCAACGTAGGGAGCCTGTGGTTATCAAGCAGGGCACGTAGGTTAGGACCACTAGGGTCTCCGACCTCGGATTCTGTGTCGTTTACAGTAAGAGATTGTCCCTGGGCTTGAGAGTCCTCTACAGGGCCCCCAGCGCCATTGGTCAAAGTAACTCCCGCTTTGAGAACGCCAACTTTGTCCCTCCCTATCATTGGTTGCGAGTCGGACGTTGCCTTGGGGTCATGATCATCGGTACTTCGTATGGTGCTAAGGGTGTAGCGGTCGTCCGCTATTGGGTAATGTGAGCGTTTATCTAGTGTTCGATCCTGATCCTTTTGGGGCTGATTGATGGTTGGTTGACACTTCAGAACAAGGTTGTAGAGCGCAGAAAGAATAGCATCGTGCAAGAGTTCCAGAAGCAAAGTTCCATCTCCGTGCGTCGTAATTTCGACTTCTAGCGAAGGTGTCGGTGCGGAAGAAGAGCCCGCTACTAACATGGCGCCGGAAGGTGACTTGAGACCTTCGGGTATGGGTAGATCGGCGAGAATGTGCATTAGGCTGCACAAGTACCACAGAGTGTCCTTCGCGACAAGACGCTTCATATTCGTATGAAGGTTGGCAGAATCGGGCACCGTTGAACCCAAGACCTTTGATCTATGACTTCTGCCAAAGTCAGGCTCAGTGTCAGGACCATTGGCCCCAAAGCCTGCGTCACACGGTACGGTGAAGAGGTTTCTTTCAAGCTCGTGAACAACTTCCAAGATCAATGAGGCCTTGAGACTAGATAGACTGATAGCCCATCGGGGGGTTGACGAAGGGTCCTGGTTGTCGCTTCTGCGAACAGGGTTGTGCAGTGAAGAAGCCAAACATAGGCTTTCAACAAGCGTTTGGAACAATCGCAAAAGGTCCGGGCGACAGTCAATGACAGGTGGGTGCTGTGGGGATTTCTCTGTTCCCCGATTTTCGGATATATCATTCGTGCACGGTGGATCACCTAGCAAATCCGAGATAAAGGCCTGTGTTAATCGCCTGAACGCCCGGATAATGGGTCTAAATATGTTTTCAATTAAGCAATCAAGGATCTTGTCGACATCCGAGAGCTGAAAGTCCAGTACGGTCATCATTCCCTGCCGGGTACCTATGGAAGGGAGCGAGCCCCTGATAACGTGATATAGAGCTGTCCCAAGAGCAGAAAATATGACATGGTTAGCCGTTTTCTCGGTGGGATGCCCCAATGCAGGCTCTAGCACGCGAGAGATAACGCGGAGAGTACGCAACGTGGCGTGAAGCAGAGTAGATCCATTCCCGTTATCGGTGCCCACTTTATCAAACGCATATAGCGCAAGCAGGAGTTCACTGTTCCGCGGAATTTCGACATTTGTTTCTGCGACACAAACCCATGATGTCAGTGACTGTTTTGTACGGGATGCAGTGCAAGATCCAACGTCGCTTACGATCATGCAGCCCTTGAAATATGCTCTGAGGATCAAGGCGTGGACGTTGCTTGGGCGCGGTCGTGACGTCATTGCTACCTGGGTTTTTTTTCGTCTTGGCTTTCTTTTTGCCGGTGTTTGCGGGGAAGATATCCGTGCCCCTCTGCGGGTTCGCCGAAGCGACGTTCGAGGTTATTCTCGTAGAGGGGTCATCACCCAGGGCGAGTAGTTCTTAGAACAGTCGATGAGCGAAATGAAATCGCTTGGGCTCGCTAATGAGAATGAACTTGCTTGTTTCCTGTATGTCGCACTTTTCTTGAAGTTGCTCGAGATCGCGTTCTAGTTTCAGGGCATATGTTTTCCAGCAATAATCCGCGGTTGGAGGGACAGGGTCAGACGGGGGAAGCATCGCGCGCAAATCAAGGACATATGCTAAGCAAGTCAATCCAGTTATTGTTGAGGCGGTACGTGAGGGTCGGCGCATACATGAGATAGAAACATCCTTTGGCTTGGATCTAAGAATTGCAATTGCCTGAAATTATGAAAGTTAGCAGACACACTTGCGAAATTAGTGCAAACAACATACAACTGCCAGCCGTAGGCGATCAGCGTCTGATAGATGGACTTTGCCCATCACGGACGGATAAGAGGTCGGGAAATTCGGTCACACGACGCGTCGAGTAATGTCACGCGACGCGTCTCTTCACCCTCGCTATCTTCACTATCTACCACCTAAATGAATGTGAGGGGTGAGCTTGCAGTCCATCGCGGGACTAAGACAGATATTTATTCTTTTACTAGGTATCAGCGGAGAAGAACACACTACCGCTTTACGCAAAATACTACCACTAGAACCTAGTCAATCATATGCACACAAAAACGCATAAATCATCAGGAACTCCACCACAAATCGGAAGAAAAACGAAAACACGAGGGTGAATAATCTATTAAAAGGGGCTAATCTATCACTCCATTCATTTTCGCTGCTCGACCTCCCATCTATCGGTCCAGTGTTTATCTACCGACGAGTCGAGATCAGCACGTTCATCCCCTTCTCTCAGCCCATATACGCACTGTCATCTCGAGACAACGGACCTGTAATATCGGGAAGCCTCGCGCCATCGCGTTGTGGCTGGAATCTCACCACAGGTGACTCTTCGGGTGCAGGTCGTAGCGGCGCCAAAGGTTTTGAGAGCAAAGGCGATGCTAAAACTTTCTTCGCCTTAGATCCATCTCCCCCAACATTCCTTCTTATAGGTGAATCTTCTACGTTGGCGTATCGAGTTAATCCATCGAAGGCTCCGAAAGATCCACCCATCTCGTCCAGGCTCCCGAAGCTTCGACCAAAAGAACTTCGACTGTGGTGCCTCGAAGGTGTGTGGAACAAACCACCAGTCCGAATTGACCACGGATTTGACTTTGGCGTCGCAAAGGCTCCAAACTTGAGGCCTCTCGAAGGAGTTGTGTTTGGATCGAAGGACGGATCATCGTTGGGATGGTACTCGAACGGAGCAGGTGTGTTATATAGTCCGATGTCATGTAGCGAGTTTTGTGGAGTTGACGGTAATTTTGATGAATCAGAAGACGACGACACATCGAGATCTGAGTATCTTCCTCCCCTCGTCGGAGTCTTTGGCACCCTTGGAGGGTTCCATAGAGGTGAATTGCGGAGAGGTTGATAAAGCGTCGGATCTTGAGTTCGTTGGACACGAGGCGCGTCATCGGTGGGTACGAATGTTGGTTCTCGGTGGGCGACAAGCGGAGGTTCTCGTTCTGGTGATGGAGACCTCACTCTCGTCATGCAACTCCGACAGAACCAAGCATCTTCCTCTCGCCCCAACTCTGTGATACTGTGAATGCCAATACACTCCAAATGGTACCAAGTCTGACATCCATCACATTGAACAAGCTCTCTGCCATCATCCTTTCCATTACAGATACAGATCACAGCATCTATATCATCCTCGCTAGCCTTTTCACGTCGCCTCCGTTGATTGCGATATGCAAGTGCCCGAACACTCTTCTTTGCCAACAGAGCAGCTCGAGCATCCGCCGGATCACTAGGGAACACACTCTTTTTCTTGGCGTATGCTCTCCGAGGGTCATCTGGGTGAGCAAGCAACGGGACCATTTTGCCGCGTCCCATTCTCACAGGCACAGGCCGATCCGCCTCGTCCTCGTAAACGAGACCCCACTTTGCCGAAGGAAGAATTTCTTCGTCATCCTCCATGCCAGGGCTCTGGAAACCTTCCCCGCCATCCTCCTCTTCATCTGTATCCCGGTCCAGATATTTCTCAATCCACTTCAACCGCTCATCCTCCAACGCTTTCTCGGCTTCAGTACGTTCTTCCTTCCGAAGTCTCCAAGGAAATTCATCATCCGGCCAATTTGGGCCATCGAGCGCCTCGGCAGCATGCGATGGCTTGTCCTTTCCACCTGTGAGATCGGCACTCTTTCGCTTGCGCTTGCCGCCTCCACCACGTTTCTTGGAAGGGCTAGATTCCGGCGTTGCTGGAACTGATGACCGGTCTTCGTTGGGCAGCTCCAACAAGACGCGGCCTTTGCCCGCTAGGTCCACAGGTGCGAGTTTGGGTCTAGGCTTGTTGCTCGAACGGAATGCTTCCAGCCGCTTTCGCTTTTTAAGTTCCTTTTCTGTGGGCGGAGCTTCTTCCACATGCTCGACGAGAACCTCAGCGACGTTCGGCGTACCGGAGGCGTGCGACCCGAGGAAAGATAATGGTTGAGGCTGGCGAACCCAGTCATTTGTCCGCTATAAGTATCCGATTTAAAATGCACTCATATGAAATCCAAGATCCACAGGGTGACTCACATATCTACCATAACCGCCGGCCATCAAACTCTCCTCAAAACTCTCTTCCGAAGTCTCTTGGAACAGTTTAAGCCGTCTTCCCTTGTTAGGACTCTCCGTGATGCCAACTGTAATACCACGATCTCGCTCCCTATCGTCCGCAAACATAGTCGAATCGACGTCTGAAAGCGGTCGTTTAGTGCGTTTGAGGTAATCAGGTCTGCGAGTCTCTGCTTCCCGAATCTGCGCGAGGTGGTCCTCGATCAAGGCTTGTCTGATTCTTTCGATCTCGCCGCCAGATGTGATGGTTGTTGTCGAGGTCGACGGCTGAGAAGGAGATGAAATGGGAGAGGCAGACTTGTTTATTCTGTCCTGGTGGTGACGAGCAAGCCGGGAGCCCACAGTGGGGGGACTAGAGAAAACATCGTCGACTTCCATAGGCACAGGGCTTGGGGGTGCTGAGTGGGTTCGTTTTCTCTTTGCATTTCGTTCAGCCATAGAGAGCTTGGTAATGAAAGGAGACGAGAGGCGAGAGGGGTGTTCAGAAGGTGCAGAAACTGGTGAAGATATGTGTGGCGAAGGCGCCAGAGGAGAAGCGTTCAACACAGCGAGCTCGTGGGTGATGCTAGAAGTGCGTATATTAGATAATAACTGGGAGTCAGAATGGAAGGCATCTTGCGTACAAGGGCTGGGCGCGCTTAGGAGTGAGTGCACCGAGGTCATTAGGGTTGGGGCTATGGAAGGAAGAAAAGTGGTCAGTGATTGGATTGAACGGTCCAAGCGTCGAATACAAAAGGAGCATACCGAGTGGAATGCGTGGCTGAGAACCCAGCGCGCGGTGGTGTCGTACGGGGGCCGTAGGAAGGGCTATCCAATGCCAGCTTTGAGAATTCAGAGGTGATAAATTGGGTGATTCACAGACCTCGACTCGGGCGTTGCACATTGCTTTGACCCATGGTTTCTGGTGGGCGTGTCCTCAAGAGGCCTGTGACGGCGAATAAGTGTATGGTCAGAGGTCCAACTGTGGTTTTTCCCACCTATTTTGGACCACTAGTCGCTGATAAGAGGAAGACGTGGTCGATGCACCGGCGGGTTGTGACCTGAGAAAAGAGTTGAAATGATGTTGGATTGGGAAGTCTCAAGCACATACGCATTAGGAAGAGGAGATTGGGGTGTATGAGGGGGGTCTCCGACGTAACGAGCAATATTGTTCGGACTGTCAAGCAAAACGTTGGGATATATGAGCGCCAAATTTGGCTAGAGGCGAAAACCAAAATGGTGCTTTGGTGAATGGAGTTTGCGCTGACCTTTGAGGAGTGGGAAGGTGGCTGTAAGATCTGGCATGGAAAGCAGGTTGGAGACCTTCGGGTTGATCCATCCTATATTGAGGTGAAGGGTGGTGGTTGAAGCCGGATGAGCAAGGGAATTAAGGGAATGAATGGACCATGCATACCGTGAGACAGAAGACGATGAGGTCATATCAGGAAGAGGTAAAGGTTGTTCAGGGGAAGGTTGGGGCTCAGCGGGAGGGGGCGGGGGAGGAGAGAGATATGTTTGTGGAGGTGGAAGTGTTTGGGAAGGAATGGAAAGGGCTTGATTGGGAGGCAAATTGGTTGCGCTCTCAGATTCGGGATGACCCTGGGCGGCTGTTGGGGACATAAGACAACCTTGACAACGTTAAGAAAAGGGTAGAAAGAGGGAATAAATGGTGCTGGGGTGTCGCAACGAGCAAAGAATCGGAAAACGAGATGAGGAAAGGAGAGGAATATGGGGACAGAGGGTGTGTCCTCAAAGACACAGTTCAATGAATGAATAATGTCCAACCACCAATGTTTACGTAAGCTTTAATTGGTTTTCTTGTCGTCTTCCCTTGGAATAACGACATACCCAATGCCTACTCGTGCCCTCGAGTTCTACGCCGGAATAGGTCCGCATTCAATAGAAAAATGAATACATTGTCTAATGTGTCGTCCTAGGTGGTCTGCACCTCGCTCTCCAGCGCAGCACCGTTAATGGTAATGTCGTCCAGGCTTTTGACTGGGATCCGGCGGCCTGTCAAGTCTATCGCATCAATCACCCACCCAAAATCATAAAAAAGGTTTTCCGGTCTTCCGCCCTCTTGCGATGCGCTGATACCCGCCCACTTCTCAGGTTGACATCTCCAGGCTCTCAGCAGAGCAACTGGCTGCATACAATGCGGACCTCTGGCTTCTGTCCCCCGCGTGCCAGCCTTATACGGTTCTCAACCCAAACGCAAAGGGCGCAGCTGATCCTCGTGCCCGGTCCTTCCTATATCTCATCCAGGAGGTCCTGCCAAAGCTAGCGGAAATGAATGCGCTGCCATCCAGGCTCTTGGTGGAGAACGTTGCTGGTTTCGAGGTGCTTCACATCGTCCCTTTCTCGCTCGACGCCATCTGAGTTCTCGCTCCCCGTTGGCAAGACTTCAATCACTCGACGGACCCTTGTATCAGCTATGCGGTCACTCGGATACAACACCCTCGAGCTTCTCTTGACCCCGCTGCAGTTCGGCGTCCCCAACTCACGATTGAGATATTACTTTCTTGCCAAGCAGAAACCTCTGCAGTTTGCTCACGCCGCTGGTGAAGACATTGACTGCGTCTGGAGGCATGTTCCTGGACAAGGCAAAGATTGGGTTGACGATCGTTTCGACGATTCGTCGGAATCTGGCGTGCATATTCCCAGCCTCAGTTCTTATCTCGACGATCCCGACGAAATGTCCGATTATTCAATACCTGACAAGGTTCTCTACAAGTGGGGCCGTCTCTTCGACGTAATATATCCATCTTCCCGACGATCTTGTTGCTTTACTAGAGGTGACTCCCGTCCTATTCCAAGTAGTCTGCTCGACAATTTCACTCACTCTCCGCCAGGATACACCCAGTTGGTGCAAGGAGCTGGATCGATTATACAGATGAACGAAGATCTTGATGTATGATTCTTCTCTTCGTACCTGACTTGCGCCTCTTCCGCTGACTTCCCGGGCTAGACCTCGACTGTGTTCAACGAGTTCGCCGCTGCTCGTTCAGAAGGTCCAGACGCAGTGAGGATCTTGGACCCTCTTCGATTGCGGTATTTCTCTCCAGATGAACTCCTCAAGATTTTTGGCTTCAACCCCCGCAGCGATTCTGCCGTGGCCCCAAGGTTCAAATGGCCAGATACCAAAGTTGTCACAGTCCGATCGCGATATAGGTTAATTGGAAATAGCGTCAATGTGACCGTCGTACAAGCCCTGATAGAGTATCTGTTCAGTGAATAGCTATTCCAGAGCTTACTCAGAGTGAGATTTTAGGGGTTGAACATGATTTCCAAGTGAGAGTAGAAAGTAAAAATATCAGAGGACATAGAACATCCGGAATAAGACACATCCGACTAGCCGGGTGAATGTCCCACATATTATCAGCAGGTGCACACGCATCCCTTATTACTACCCCGCATTCTCTTGTCCCCCCCACATTCAAAATTACAGCATGGCTAACGGACGAAGGACATTTCTGATTGGTGGTGGATGTACGGCATTTATCAAGGTGAGTTGAGTGCTCAGAATGCGCAGAATTTATTCACAAGTCATCTGTAGCCGAGGGGGAAAAGAACGACTGAGGATGTACGTTTTCCGTTCAATACCGGGGGGGTATTTGGCACTTATGGCATGTATAGATGGGTCTAGAGGCTGCTACCAAGGCCTTACTAGACGCCGGTGTGTCAAAGAACTCTGCATTGACATTCAAACAATTCATTAGCGAACTTGAACAGGTATCACCTACGACGAGATTGAAACCGCATTCGTCGGCTACTGCTACGGCGACTCCACGGCTGGACAGGTACGCCTTGCCACTTCTTGTATCTCCTCACAACATCACCTTAACACCTCAACCAGCGTTCACTCTACAACCTCGGCCTGACCCACATTCCTATTGTCAACGTTAACAACAACTGTTCAACCGGCTCTGCTGCGCTCTTCCAAGCCAACAGCGCCGTCAAGTACGGTCAAGTCGAATGTGCCCTCGCTCTCGGGTTCGAGCGCATGAAGCCCGGCAGTCTCGGTACCAACTTCCCCGACCGACCCCCTCCGACTCTCCTCATTGGCCAGCGCTCTTTCGAACTCGAGGAAGAGTTTGGTGAGAACCATGGACCGGGAGCTCCAAGGATGTTCGACAATGGTGCGAAAGAGTATTTCAAGAAGTATGGTGGTGGTGTAGATCATTTGGCTATGATCGGTGAGAGTTGGTTGAAAGTTCTGAGTGGGGGCATTGCAGCTGAGTTCATGTAGCGTCCAAGAACCACAAACACTCTGTCAACAACCCCTACTCGCAATTCCGCGACGGTTGGAGCGTTGAACAGGTCAAGGCTGCTCCCAAGATTACCGGGCAGCTTACCAAATTCATGTGCAGCCCTACATCCGTATGTCTCCCACCCACCCACCTTGCACCACCAGTTACTCACCCCTAATCCGCGTTATAGGACGGTGCCGCAGCATGCATCGTCGCCTCGGAGGAGTTTGTTCACAAACACGGGCTCGAGAACCAAGCCATTGAAGTTGTCGCCACCCACTTGACAACCGACGGCCCTGGTACTTTCGAGAGCCGTAGTCCTATGGAAGTCGTTGGTTACGGTATGACCAAGGCTTGTGCAGACAAGGTATTCAAGGATGCAGGTTTCGGTCCTGGTGAGGGTAGAGATCAAGTTGGTGTTGTCGAGTTGCATGACTGCTTCGCTGCCAATGAAGTACGTCAGCCTCTTCGCATTCTTGCGTGTAAATCACATAACTGACGTATTGTGAGTAGTTGATTACATATCCCGCTCTTGGTCTCTGCAAAGAAGACGAAGCGTGCAAATTGGTCGAACGGGGAGACAACACCGTACGTTGTCCCTTTTTTTTTTATGCAATCGCTTTACGACTTAATAACACGACGATTATCCAGTATGGCGGCAAGTATGTCGTCAACCCTAGCGGTGGCCTCGAGGCCAAAGGACATCCGTTGGGCGCCACAGGTCTCGGCATGCACTTTTACATCATGATGCAGCTCCGCAACTGGGCCGGACCGATGCAAGCCCCCGGTCTCTTCGACACCCCCGATCCACGCGGAAAATACGGTTTAGTACATAATGTCGGACTTGGAGGTGCCGTTGTTGTTTCGTTATTGCGTCGACCCGAATTCTACAAGCCTGGTGGACCTGATGGTAGGACAAGGTGAGTGTCACGCCTAGAGTCTGAGCTGCGGGTTTTCCTTTTGTTCCGATCCCTCCTGTTGGTTCTACGATGGGTTATCTTGCTTCCGTTTTTCTCTTTGTCTGTCGTTCTATTCTGCTGGACCCTGTGTCCCTCTTGTCTCGTCCACCTTTGCACCCTGAAAACTTATTCTGCTTTTCGCTTCTGATTGTGATACTGACCGATGTTTGCTTGAACAGGTTGGGCTACAATCACGCTTGCGAATGCAAGCCGATCACCATGGCCGACGTGGACAAGGTCAAGTCCAAGAAGGCCTCTCAATATGTTCTTCAGCATGCCAAGCTCTAATCCAAGATAACGCTCGAGCTCTTACCGTGCCAGACATCCATTTTTCTTACTCGTCATGTATCTGCTTTGATATGTAAGTTTTGTGTATTTGCTTTGATATGTAAGTTTTGTGTACAGTGAAGCTATCCACGTTTCGAAGTTCACGAACGCCCGAAAATATATCCTCTCAACAAAGGAGACAGAAAACACAGAAAGTTCTATTGTTAAGTATCACGGCAAAGCAGTTTCATTCGTTTCAAAGCACAAACATAGACGTTCCTATCCCATCGTAGACTCCGTCGCAAGTCTCTCTTACAAAATAAAATTAAAAAACAATAGAAAAGGATCAATCGGCTTCTTAGTCTCCACCAGTCCAGCTAAAACAACACGTCAGTGTATGATCACCTGGAGTAATATCATCAGAAACATACACAGGGGATCCAGGAATGGGCTAAGACTGGCATTTAAGCACATAAGTAGGTCATATTCAGGGTGCCACCAAGAGAAGGACTTACGCCGGTGTCTGTAGCAAAGAGTATGTCATAAGTTTGTTCGACATTGGGAACGTTGGGTGAAAACTCACCATTGTAGACGATTCCCGGTGTAGAGGCAGTGTAGGCACCAGGGAAGGATACAAAGGATGTAGGCGAAGCGGATCCAGAGCCGGTAACGTGAACCTGGATGCAGCTGGGGTAGACCTGAGCCCCAGGGTACGAGTAGGCAGAGTGGAGCGCGATGCTATCGAGCGTATTCGAATCTCTCCCCGCTACGGTTGGCAAAAAGGACTCACATCTCATGACGGATAATATATTGACCAGGCTTCAAGTTCTTGGGGATGGTGAACGTGTAAATCTGATTGTTTGCGTAGAGGATGTCGGTCGCAGCCCATCTGCCAGAGGAATCCTTGCCAATCTCGTGGACCTTGAACCATACAGCGCTGTGTTATGCGATCACAGGCTAAGTACGCGCTTGAGGTTATGAGACATCAACCACTTACGAGTTTCCAGGATTCCATTCGGTGATGTCGGAGGGAGCGCGGGCCATGTAGGTGATCATGGCCCCCTTGTGGCTATCAGGCCAGGCGATCCAGTTCAACTTGACCTGGGAGCCAGCGGCGACAGTGCCGTAGATGGGTGCGGGAGCAGAACCAACGTATTGGGAACCACCAGCAAACCAACCGTTGCATTGGACACTGTGACACGTACGAGTGTTTCATTGCGACTGAATTCACGCAGTTGGACATACTCAATAAGGGAGAGCTCCTCAACGGGGCCATTTCCGGGGATCTTACGGATGATACGCTGGGGGGAGGTTTGACACAAGGTTACCGCAGCGAATGGAAAGCGATAATCTCACACGAGTCAGAGTAAGGGAGGTAGCCTGTGTATTTGGTGGAGCCTAAGGTGACTTCCTGGACGTAACCGCGAGCCTTAACGCGGGAAACGAGGCCTAAGAGAGCCAGAGCAGCAGCGCAAGCGAGTTTGAACATTTCGGAGATGAGATATCTGGAGACGATGAACATTGTATGTCATCCGTGCGATTTATATACTCTCAGATACCCTAGAAAAATCATGGACGGGTGTCCTGCTGAGGGTGCGGGGCATGACATCTGTCGGACCGTTAGAGATCTAGTGCTGAGTAGCATGAGGTACCACCACCAAGAGGTCAGAAGATCCGATGCAAGTAGATGTCAATGCAGAAGTGGCTGCGATTCACCAGATGATGTTAGTTAAAGAATAGCTTTTGCCGCGAGATAACCGATGGTACACTGTCGAGGAATGCCTGGGGAAATGCGCTCTATTAACCCAAAATTGGATTAGGCAGTTACAAGCTGTATGGATTGAGCGTCATAATTGATTATCGCTGAACCCTAGCCGGAGTCTGATGATCAAATAAATGAACCTCGGAAAATGTCTGGAGAGGTTGTTTGCCACGGCCAAGATGATGGGTTAAACCCTAGGCCCCAAGTCAGAAAGATCAATTATCATGGCTGATTATATTGACAAGCTTCCATCCGTGGACACCAAGTGAAATGGGTCTGTAGGCAGCGAAAACAGGCACACGATCCTCACTCATTTTCCGATAGTCATGGGTACAAATACTATGCAGAGATACCTCGAAGTGGTAGGAGGTAAGAGTGAGTCATTTTGACGTCCGGACGGCATGCATACATCTAGTGTTGGGGGTGGAAGGGTCCACAACCAACTATAAAGCTAGTCTGCCCCGCAAGAAGGCAGGTCTGTTTCCCCCGCTTTCCCCACTTTCCCCGCGTTCGGACACGGCTGGAACTTGACACGGGGCCAATATAAAGCCCTTCAGTCAACATGGGCTGGGGTCCATGGCGAGCTTCGGTTTCGGGCCACGAAGTATCCAGTGGTGGCTTGCATCTTCAATCGCGGTACCGCGGAGATGAGAGCAACCGAGAAACGTTCCGAAAAAGAGCCCGTGAGGGCAATGACGTTTATTGTAGAAAGATAGCTTCGGTGTTTCAGAGAACTGAAGGTGGAGGGGAGTTGACGAGCAATCGCGGTGCCATGCGGACGGAGGGAAATGTTCAATGACGAAAACGGGGTAAGATAAAAGCAGGGCGATGGGTCCTTGTAGCACGGGGCACAGGGTATGAGATGCAAACAGCTGTGGTCTTGGAGCGTTGGGATGATGAAACATGGGTTGAGAGCGGAATGCGTGCCGAGCAGGGTTTTAGATGACCATATGGTGCAATATTTTACGTGTAATGCTTATGCTAAAGAATACAATACCGGGACGAGAGTGGCGGTTGGGTATAACGACCGAACAAGTTAAAAGCTTGAAGAAGGCTCGTGGAGGACGACAAATGAAGTCCGAGATCACATGGCGAGGGCGGGGAGGTGAAGGGATGTGATGGTGGTGACGTCATAAACGCGTGACTGGCATGGGTGGGCGACAGAACGTGTCGATCGGCGAGTTCTTAAGCTCTTGAGGTCAGAGTACCTCTCTCCCCCAATATGCCCAAGCATCGCAGAAGACGTTCAATGCGCAAGGGAACTTTCGACACAGAGGATAGATCTCGCGTCAAGCACTCCCGCATCGGTGTCTGGGACCTCTATGAAGAAATCACGCCCCGTCTCGGCCCTATTGGTTGGCCCACTTTTCAGCCCGTCTATGACATCGTTGAAAATATTCCTTATGTCTGGCGAATGGTCGTTGATGTTGCTTCGATACGCGAATGCAATATCCTATTGTTTGCATACCTCGTCATAGAGCTTCTTGTTTCCCTTCTTCCTGCTCTCTCCCTCTGGTTGGTCCCACCGAGTTTCGCGTTTTCTATAATAGGCTCATGGGTGAATACAGGTACTCGGGGCAACTCCTTTACATCGTGAGTTTAAGTGTACAAAGTCGGTCAACCTCTAACTTGCCATCAGGTCCAAACGGCCGTCGAACATCGAACAGTGGATAGGTCTCTTCTCTTTCAGGTCGCAACCGGTCGCTTTCTCTGCTCCCTCGTTACGCGCGTGCTGAGGTATACAAAGCAGCGTCTCGCTGTACCCCTCAATGTTCGCATCAAACAGCACTATTCCGTCCATATGTTCCACGCTATGGCTCGTCTTGACCTCCCAACCTTCGATGATCCAAAAGTTCAGCAACAGTTAGAATCCTCCTTTCCGCCGAATTCTCGATCTAGCATTGCATGGGATACAGTAACAATGATTTTCCATCTCATGTCGACTCTGATACAACTGGTCTCTCAATTATCTGTCCTCATTCGTGTTCTCAAAGGCCAGAGGGATGGTCCCTTGTTGGCTTTGCTCAGTTTCTCCGAAGCACTGTTCCAACGAAGCGCCATTCGAGAGCCTTTCTTCCATAGAGGAGGTAAATTGCCGCTCGACCCATGTTCTTAGCTTACCGACTTACACTTTTTTTAGTATGGGCTGCAACAACTCGAGACTCCGATTATATCCGTAATGAAGGACTGAAACGCACTGTTCATGCTCCCGAACATCGGAAGGAAATTACTGCAGGTGGCATGTGGCCATACCTCCTTCAACGTAAGTCAATTTGCTGACTATCAAAACATGGGCCTCACTAGGCTGGAACAGAGTACAAGCTTGGCGTTGAACGTATCAAGGATCGTGCCGGCGATTTCTGGGTAGCGGCTGCCACGAACAGGATCCAAGCCCGTTTGGGGATTGTAAGTCTTCTGCAAGACCCATTCAAAGAACTTCCCCAAGTGTGTCAACTGCTGTTTTTCATCCATCTGTCACGCTCATTGTGCGAAAGATAGTTTTTACTCTTCGCGCGATCCAATATCCAGCATCCATCCCAATTTCTTTAGCCTCCTTGAATTTGATCACGCAAACAACCCAGTCTTTCACATTTACCTTATGGAGTCTCTTCTCGGAGACAGACTCCTTCGCTGACAAGCTCTTGACAGTTCGGAGATTATACGAGGTCACTGAAATACAGAATCAGATCAAAGACGGAAATGAACCTTTCCCAGAAGACACCGAAAGCCTCAGGTCAGGCATGAGTATCGAGTTCAGGTAGGCTGGTTTTTACTCTGTCAGGCGCCATGCACTTATGCTTTTCCGAATAGAAATGTCAGCTTCAAATATCCGGGCTGTGATGAATGGGCTCTCAGGCGCGTTTCCTTTAAAATTGAAAAGGGCCAGTTATGCGTATGTTGAATCACTTGTCATCAAGGGTGCAGCATCATAACAAATTTCGCTTTCAGGTCATCGTTGGGGCTAACGGTAGCGGAAAGAGCACGATACTTAAGCTGATTGCCCGCCTATACGATCCTGTCGAAGGAGAAATTCTCATAGATGGCCGTGACATCAGACGACTACGCCTCGACGACCTTAGACGAGCAACGTCCGTTCTTTTCCAAGACTATACCCACTTCCCCTTATCTGTACGCGGCCTCTCCTCCCTGATCGTGGCTCGCAAGACTGAACGAACCCCAGATTGCTGACAACATTGGCTTGGGAGCACCCGCTTCACCTCAGGCGACGAACATGGAGTACGTTCAAGAAGCAGCCCGATTAGGTGGCGCGAGCACCTTTATCGAAAAGCTGCCAGAACAGTATCAGACTTACCTGGAACGACCAGTCAAGGATTACTACTCCGGGCTGCCGGAGGGGACGACAAGGTATGTGTGGTCCTCTCTTCATACCTTCACCCTTATTCAATCAATGTGATCCAGCATCTTTGGGCGGGTGGTGGACTATGGAGCTGTTAAGCATGCAATGGAGGAGAATGCAGGAGGACCGGGAAGAGGAGTGTCTGGCGGCCAGGCCCAACGAATCGCTTTGTGAGCATACTCATCATTCTGGACGAGGTATTGGACCTCACCCCTCTTGCACAGATCGAGAACTTTTATGAGATCGGTTGTGGCGGACAGAGAGAATGATGGTTCCCGCATCGGCCTGCTTCTCTTTGACGAACCATCAGCAAGCCTCGATCCCACTGCGGAACATGGTAAGTAATCCCCAGTAGTGGACATTCCTCCTCCTCATCACATAACTCAGACTTGTTTGAGCGCTTGCGTCGCCTGAGGGGCAACAAAACCATGGTCTTTTCTTCCCACCGTTTCGGGAATTTGACAAGGCACGCGGATATAATCCTGTAAGTCACCGGACACCATCCCCGGCCCAATTTCTCTGACTGGAACGCGGCGATCAGCTTTATGCACGAATCTGCTATCATTGAAGAAGGCACGCACGACACTCTCATCAAGAAGAACGGAGAATATGCGACAATTTGGATGATGCAGGCCAGAGCTTTCCTTTAACCATTCCTGGCTCTCTTCTCTCCAATTACACTCGGATTTCGGCCCTTTGTCGAAGACTACACCACAGGCTATTGTGTTGCTGACCCAGCCTTTGATGACCAGTTACCCATTCCGCGCTCGCACCCGCGCGACAAAGTCCCCCCGGGACTTTACTCCTATTTTGGATTTCACCCTAGATTTATGCAGTGCGCCTTTAATTTGATACGACATTCTGTCAAGAATGGCTTTGTAACATTTATCACTACCATACTAGAGAATCTAATTCTCGCAATAATTATCTTCTAGTCCAAGGGGTTCTGAAGAGTTAAGTGTGATATTCACGGAAGCATCGTTTTTGATCGGATTTTATCCAAGCAAGCGGATCAAATCCTGTCAAGCATTCCATTTGCCACGAGTATTCTGCATATCTATCCCAGCACAATTGGGAATGCATCCCGCATCTCGCATTTTCTTGTTCAGTGAGAACTTGGAGATTCTATTAGAGACTACGTTCGGAATTGGTAACAGAAGGGGGCAGGAGGAGGTATAGAGTATATAACATTTTCCGCCAACGTCTACAAATTGATGTGCGATCTGACGGCGCCAATCCGCGATAGACGTGCATGGAAGACTCAGCTTGAGTGAGTTTACATGTTGGAAGGCGCCTTCTTGTCGGCAGTACTTCATTCACCCGTGGACCGTACGAGCCCATCCCTAACCGTGAGGTGAGTCGCTACTGCAAGTTAGATTAGGTTGGGCCATAAAGGGCTCCTCTAGCCAATGGTCAAGTTTGGGTAGGATGATAGGCAGGTCTCCCGGTTGCTGGAGAAGTTCGTTGGAGGCCATTTGGATAGTAGCTTCGCTCGTCGATGGTGAAGTCCGCGATGGTGGTAAGTTTCTGGGCCACCTGGCGGTAGTGCCCTCCATGCTGGTCACTAATCATTTGATGGCGGTTTCATTGTCGGGAGCTGTTCTTGAACTCGTGGATGTCAGCACGGTTCTCAGAAATGGTTCTCTTTGGTTGTTAGATATCGGCTTGGGTAGCAATGAGCGAGGAAGGTGGGACGAAGGCAATGAGAGGCAGCGACTCGCGTTAACGACAGGTATCTGGTTGTTCGGGACTGAGCCTGGGATTGTATCCTGGCATTGGTGACTGATATTGGGACGCTAATGTAAGTTGAGCCTGAGCACCACAGATATTCGGTTTGTTTGGATAATGTCGCCATTTACAACAGAATTGTGAGGTCTTGGAGGTAGTGGGACATCTGAAAGGTCTGCAGAGGGCTATAGGGATTCCAGTCGCCGTGTATGGGAAGACAAGGGACCAAATAACTGAGTGACCTCCCTAACAAGCGCGACGGTTCTCCTGTCCCGCAGTTTGGTCTGGCAACTTGCAGGAGCTCAGGTAACGAGATTTGACTTCGGGTTGCGACACACTTCCTCCTGCAGATGCCTGTGAATGGGCTTCTTTTTTGAATTTTTTTTTGAGGAAACATAGTTCCAAATTTCAGGGTTTGGTTGCATATGCACTTATGAGACGCGACCCTGAGAAAGACACCTCCAATACTCGCGTCGCCCCTGAAATAGTTTTTGCCCCTCTCTGTTCCTCTGCTCTTTACTGCTCTTTACCACGGCGTCTCTTCCAACGTAAAGCCTCTCAATTCTGGCTTGTGTTCACTTTTGAAGGGTGGCAAAGGGCTCTGGAATATCTCTGCACTTGGTTCTACCTCAAGCCTCCCTTGTTTCGCCCCTTCAACTTACTGCTAGGGCGACTGATGTTTCGTCCCATTTCCAACTTTTCTTCAAGACCGTCAAGACACATATCAAGAAACTTTAGCACCTCGTCGTTCGATGCGCAGATTTTCAAGCAAAAACCTGTAGGGCCTGCCTATTCCCCGAGACCCACTCCACAGCGACAAAAGTTAGAACAAGAGTTTACATATGTGTCTAGAGAGCATGAAGCAAACGAAAGGCCCCAAAAGAAACGTGAGTGTGCTTAACGTCCATCCAAAACCATGTACTAATACTATGACCTTTACTTTCTGCTATCGTCCGGCATAGCCAAGAGAAATGAAGTTGGTGTGCAACTCCTCTCACGTCGACTACACTCTCAACTCTTCCGCAATGTCTCCTTCCCCACCCCCGAACCCGCCTACGTCCAAATCGCCAAAGAACATTTAGAAATGCACAACCTTGACCCTGCACAAGGCTCCCTCCTCCCAGATACAGGGTTCCGTCTCCCTCCCCTCCAAGGCGCCAACCTTGACGAACACTTTTACCGCTTAGGCTCACACGCTGCAGAGCCATGGCTCCAACAAGCCAAGTCCTTTTCTTCTACCCAACTCCCCCCCAAGCCAGAACACTGGGAAATTCGAAGTGGATGGACAAAGTACACCTACGTGCCTGACGGAGCTAGTTATAGCGAGCCCGTGGATTTCCCAGTACACGACGGCCAGCCTGAACCAATGCTCGCGTTCGATGTGGAAACGATGCCAAAATACCATCCCTATGCTATTATGGCGTGCGCGGCATCCCCTAATGCGTGGTATTCATGGATATCGCCTTGGTTACTAGAGGAGACGGATAATCCTGATCAATTGATCCCCTTGGGGGATTCGACTGTGCCGCGGACTGTGGTTGGACATAATGTCTCGTATGATCGGGCTCGTGTGTTGGAAGAATACAGTGTTGGAGGAACGGCCACTCGCTTTCTCGATACGATGGCGTTGCATGTTGCTGTTACAGGGATTTCCTCGCACCAACGACCTGAATGGATGAAATATCGTAAATCGAAGGAGAAGCAGCTAGAGCAACAGGAAGAGGCTATGGAGGTCATGTACGACCTTATCCGTCAGATCGATGAACGGGAGAAGGAGGAAACAGACCCGGTCAGAAAGGAAGAGATGCGGCGTGTTCGGGAAGAAATGTTGGAGAGCATGAGTCAGCTCCCAGAGAATGCAGACGAACTGATGGTAGAAGAAAGTGACATCGCCGCAGAGAAGAGATGGGAGGACCTCACGTCCGCAAATTCGCTCAGGGATGTAGCGAAGTTGCATTGCGGAATTTCGTTGGACAAGGAGATCAGGAGTGATTTCATGACCTCTACGCCTCGAGACATCCGAGAAAATATCCATGACTACCTCGACTATTGTTGCTCCGATGTGGATGTCACCCATCGCGTGTATACGGTCGTCCTCCCTGCCTTTCTTCAAGCCTGTCCTCACCCAGTATCGTTTGCCGGTGTCTTAGAAATGGGCTCAAGCTTCCTGACTGTAAATCAAGAGTGGGAACGGTATCTCGAGAGGGCGGAAGGTGTTTATAGACAGATGGAAGAGGGTGTCAAACAGAAGCTCAAGGAACTAGCCGAGGGGGCTCGAGGATTGATGGAAAAACCAGAGGAATGGAAAGAAGATCCATGGTTGAGCCAGTTGGATTGGACACCAAAAGTGGCGGGTAAATCTCGCGGCGTAGTCATTGAGCCACAGGTCCGTCTACTTGATCTACCGCGCTCTACGCAATGCTGATTAGTATTGCAGGAGACCGTCGCAAACCCTATCTCCGCTGAGGACCAATCTCAATCATTGCCTGGACAACCCTCATGGTATTCGGATATTCGCTCTGGTGCTCTCAACTCGAAGAGCCTGGAGCGCATTCTTCCACTCTTGCTCAGGCTTTCTTATGACGGATTCCCCGTCAGATATAGCGGCAAGGAGAAGTGGCATTATCTCAACGACTCGGGAGAGGTTTGTCGCTTCGAGACTGCTACCAAGCAGAGGGCCACACAAGTCCTTTGCCCTCGTCATGCCTTGGCGTGGATGAAGTGTGGCAGGGTCTCATCCCATGATCCCGACCTGGTAGAACAGATTTCCCGAGGTGTCAAAACGCAAGACGTCGTGGAGAAGATCTTGGAGCTCGCAGAAGAGACTTTACAGGAGGCCAACCCACGGGAAGACCCTTGGCTATCACAACTTGACTGGAATACGGTATCCGAGGGTGAAGAAGGTGCAGTTAAACGCAAACGGACGCCAAACCCTAAACCTATCAAACCACCACCTGTCTACTGGCCAAAGTGGTACTGGGATGCAGCAAAACCGAAGAAGGATATGCCTCCAGGTACCCTCGATATCACAGTCCGCAGCCGTATTGCTCCCCTCCTCCTTCGACTATCCTGGCTAGGATGGCCGTTGTTCCATTCTCGCGAGCATGGCTGGATGCTTCGTGTTTCTTCAGATGGTCAATATACCACTCGTTCTAAGCCATTATCGTTCTACGACCCAGCCGACAGCGCATTGGCGGATATGGCGCTACACGGTGGGTATCGGTTTTACAAGCTGCCACATAAGGATGGCGAGAAGGCGAACGTTGGGAGCCCACTTGGAAAGACATTCATCAAGTACGCACAGGATGGTACGCTGCAAAGTCCTGGTGATGAAGCGAAAGAAGCTCTGGACATGAATGCACAATGCAGTTATTGGATCAGCGCACGAGATCGTATTATGAACCAGATGGTCGTTTGGCAAAGCGGTCTCAAGAACCTTGGTTTTCCCACTTCCCAATCCGACGATCCAAACAACAAGTGGGGCATAATTCTCCCACAAGTCATTACGATGGGTGCCGTTACACGACGAGCGATCGAAAAGACATGGTTAACTGCGAGTAATGCGAAGAAAAACCGTGTCGGTTCAGAACTCAAGGCCATGATTCGTGCTCCCAAGGGCTATGCCATCGTTGGTGCGGATGTGGACTCGGAGGAGTTGTGGATTTCAAGTTGCATGGGTGACGCGCAGTTCGGGTTGCATGGTGCAACTGCGCTTGGTTGGATGACATTGGAGGGAACCAAAGCCGCAGGAACGGATCTGCACTCCAAGACTGCTAGCATCCTCGGCATTTCGCGTGACGCTGCGAAGGTCTTCAATTATTCTCGTATCTACGGTGCAGGACAAAGACACGCGGTGCTTTTGCTTTTGCAATCCAATCCTTCCATGGATCCTGAACAAGCACAGAAGCTTGCACAGAACCTCTATGCGTCAACCAAGGGCAAGAACACCCACCGCTCGGACATCTTCGAGCGCAAGTTTTGGTTCGGTGGATCGGAGAGCTACGTCTTCAACAAACTCGAGGAGATTGCGCTCTCGGATAACCCACAAACTCCTGCCTTGGGCTGCGGAATTACACATGCCCTTTCAAAGAAACACCTCCCAGAGACGTTCGGCTCAGATTACATGACTTCACGTATTAATTGGGTCGTCCAATCCTCAGGCGTTGACTACCTCCACCTCCTCATCGTCTCAATGCAGTACCTCATCAGGAAATACAACATTCAGGCGCGCTACCTCATATCCGTACACGATGAACTGAGGTACCTCGTGAAAGAAGAGGACAAGTACCGTGCCGCACTCGCTCTCCAAATTGCAAACTTGTGGACTCGTAGCTTATTCGCATACAAGTTGGGCATGGACGACCTTCCGCAGGGTGTTGCGTTTTTCTCGGCAGTGGATGTTGACCACGTCTTGCGTAAGGAAGTTGATATGCCCTGCGTCACCCCCTCGCAACCCAATCCCATCCCTCCCGGTGAGAGTCTGGATATCATCAAGGTGCTCGAGAAGACGGATGGGGGAACTCTCATGCCAGACGGGAGTCCTATGTCTGCTGAGGAACCCAAACCAGATGAGTATGAAGGCCACCTGAACGGCTATGTCCCGCCGGATTTACTAGCGCATCGGGCGAAGAATGCGGCGTTCTTGAGGGCACAAGCTACGTCCGATTTCGCAGAGATTAAAGGGTTGGCACAGAACGCGTATGGAAAGAAGTTTGACAATGTGGCTCTAAGGCGGAAGAGGAAGAAGGTACCGCTGGGAAATGGGGATATCGATTGGTCGGAGATGGTTGAAAGGCTGTTGAAGAGGTCGGAAGGTTGAGGTATTTCGTTGCCGGTTTTACAACACTTGTCTTTACAATATTTCGATGCTCGATTTGTTTCATTCGTACCTTCTTTCCCCGTCTATTGCCTAACTTATTACGTAATATATTCAACCCACCTACCTTTTGTAACGCAGTAATGGCGTATCACAAGCTCAAATTATAACCAAAGTAAAGTAAGAGCCTATGATGTTATTCATCTACCCGATTATTGGGATCATTACACCTAACGTTTGCTATCAGTATTTAGTCTAATCTTGGGGCGGAGTGTACGGTTCGACGAGCATCTTGCTGAACTCCTGTAGCTTCTCCGGACCCCTCACTTCTTCAGTTAGAAGAGGAAGTAAGATAATGTGGAAGAAATCGTCGTAGAGTTCGTGAGCTTCGTTAAGGTACTTTTGCTGCATCTTGTGACGGACGTTGCAGTGTTCACAATTCGAGTCTGAGAGGATGACATCAGTTTGTGGAGTTGTTTGACGAAGTACAGACTTACTCCTCTTGGGGAAGAGAAGCTGGTTCACAACAATGTTGTGTGTGTCAATCCCATATGTAGTGAGTTCTTGCACGAGACGCTCAGTTTCGTAAAGAGACAGGAACTCGGATATGCAGACACAAACGAAGGTTGTTTTCTCCTGTAGGACAATGTTGGTAAGGCGTATTGGTGTATAGAGGTGGACGTACGGGATCCTGGAATTGCATGTTGACCTCTGTAATGATAGCTCTCATCGACTCGAGCTTCATAAACATGTCCTCCGGAGATCCGCTGTCACCACCCATCATGGAAGACATCTACGCTGAAGTTCAATATAAAGGCTGGTGATGCTATGAACCAATTGAACCGCACCTGGTTGATCATAGGACCAAAACGCGAACCCAGACTGCTAAGTTTACCCAGTGCCTTCTCTAAGACAGCAGGGAAAGACAAGAATCGAAGAGTATGGCCAGTAGGTGCAGTATCAAACACGATAACATCATACTGCATCGACTTGACATGTCTAATGATTCAAGGTTAACATGTTCCATCAGGGCGGAAAGTGGAAAGGGGCGCACTTCATAATTTCTGCGAAGCCCATGGCTTCATCAACACCTGGAATAGCGAAGGCGAGGTCCTGCATCATAGAGCCCATCACGCCGTTTTGGTCGGCTAAAAGAGACATGAATGAAGTGAGCGAGATATAGTCATAGCAAAGGCGTACAGTTTTCGACCATCTCTTGGATTGCACTCGTCGGGTCAATTTCCATGGCATATAGATTGTCGAATCCAGTGACTTTCGTGGCATCCTTGCCGAACTTCTGACCAAACGCATCCGACAAGTTGTGTGCAGGATCAGTAGACTAGGTGACACGCCAGTGTGCACGTCAGCTCTAAGACAAGATGATATAGCGATGGTACACGCACGATGAGCAACACGGATTTCCTAACTTTGGCAAGTTGAATGGCCAGCGAACAGGACGTGGTCGTTTTTCCTGATTACAAGGGCAAATGAGCGGAAGATGTGAATCGAAAGCGGATCTCGTCTGACCTACGCCACCCTTGCCACCTGCGAACAAATATTGAGCAAATGGGAAAATAGGTGACAGAAAAAACATACCGCAGAATATCCATCTGAGGGTGGTCTGGTCAAGGATGTTCTGGAGAGTGGGAGGGAGAGGTTCTGCCATGATTGGTGGTAGATGAAGAGAGAGATCAAAGCGTCACTCTCCTCCTACCATGGCCACCATCCACTTCCACGGTAATTTCTTTCCCTTTACCCTCACTCTTGAGCTCACTCCTTCCAGCTCTGCAGCTTGCAAATCAACAGCGCAATGCGTATGGTCTACGCTACAATGACTACTCGAGATACAGGTACCTCATTCGGCAAGCTAATCTCCCATCCAAATGGCTGATGTTTCGACAGGAAACATTGCACTAACCGCACCCACCGCCTGCGTTCCACGCTCAAAATGACACATGGAAAGGGACGCGACTTCAAAAAGTTACCGCCAATTACCCAAGAGATTATCAAGGAAGGACAGTGAGTACGACATTTACGTCTACTCTTCACCATTCTGTTGATCATATCTCTAGCCTTGAGTTGCTCCTTTTCGAGGCTGAACGCGCATGGTCTTACTCCCAAGACCTCATTAATCAATCCCTGCTCCCAGTCAACAAAGGACGCGCGAGCACTCTTCGTCATTCTGCAACCGGTCGCTTCCGCCGTGCAGTACACTGGTCCACCCAACTATTATCCCACTGCCAAGCCCTCTATAGTAATTCTCGCCTTTCCTCCGAGAGCCTTCTCGAGGCGACGACCTACACCATTATCATTAATGGGCGCTTCCTTCGCTACAGAGAAGAATTTGAGGATGCAGTCGTCCAGCTCAGTGTAGCCCGATCCCTGCTCGATGAATTAGCTTCTTCCGCGCAAACCAGTCGGGATCAAGCTCTCGCTGTTCTTTTTGCCGACGAGATCGGCCCTGAAATCCGTTACTGTGCTCATGAACTTGGCAGGAGTAAATCCTATGATGTCGACGGCATTGTCGCTGAGCTAGCGCCCAAATACCGCAACTCAATCGTCGAAAATTGCGATGACATTGTCAAGAAGCTTCATGCTGAAGTACATGGCACCAAAAAGGATGCCCAGCAGAAGCTCCGACAACTCCTATGGGAGGACCAGCCTGTTCCTGTTCGAAACCCTGAGCTGGTCGACGTCCTGTTGAAAGTCCAGGAAGCTGAAGACAAGCTAGTCGGCCAGACTACAGGAGACTCCGGTGCGGACGGCAATAAATTGGCTAGGGAGAAACAATCCAAGAAAGGTGTTGCTGCTTACGATGCCATTCTTTCTGCGTTGAGTGATGCCGAGGATGTCGCCAGAAAACTTGTGGAAGCACAACAGGTAAGCTCCTCCACGGACTTGAACGATACAAGTTTTCTAATGACGTGCAGTTGACCGGTGGATCCTCCGCTGCTGCAAGTGGGAGTCGCGATATCCATTTCGTGCATGCCTATATCATCTATCACCTTCTCTCACGTCGTATCCAACGCGACCTCTTATTGACGTCTGTGCTCCTCGCATCCCAAAGCAGCCCGAAGGATACCTCCAAACGCATCGTTAAGCCTGAGCAAGTGGATACCCGCCTTTATCCTGCAGTAGTCAAGCTCCTCGAGACGGTCGTTCAAAGCTTAGACCAAATGCGTACACTAAGCATTGTGGATGATAGCCCCGATTTAGCCTCTGCTGTAGAGGCAAGGTTGACCTTCACGAAGGCCCGCAGGTAGACCCTTTCCCACCTCCGATAACGACCATGAATCATTAACGTTACGAACTAGATGTTTCTACCTCGCGCGTTGCTATACCCCAATCAAGAAATATGCGGAAGCACTCACACTCCTTCAGCATGCCTCCATCCATATCCGAGAGACCTCCAACACACTCTCCATCCTTACACATGACCCCATCTCATCCAGCAAAATATCGTGCTTCTCCTCCCTCTCTGCCAATGACGTCAAATCACTTGAAGAGGATCTCGCGAGAGATTCCCTCCAATACAAACGTGATTGGTTCAACTACAACGGTGGATCAACCACCAGGGGTCCAAAAGATTACGAAAAACCGACGTTCTTCAATATCGCGTTGAACTATGTTCCATTGAATATGGATCAGTTGTTGAAGAGGGCTGGAAAAGAGCCTCCTACACCCGTGCCTACCGCTCCAGCAAAGGCCTCTGCACCTGTTGCTGCACCAGCCCACGTCAAGCCCACGCAGACAGACAGTGCTGCACCAGAGAAGAAACCAATCGCGAGAGCTAAGGTTGAAGAAATGCGCCCTGCCACACCTGAACCTCAGGCGCCTGCCCGCGGTGGTATTAGTAGCTTGTTGGGAGCTTGGTGGGGAAGAAGCTGAATCAATGGAGCTACAGAAAGAACCGTGCGGTGTACGGTATCAATGCAAGAGTATCCCAACAAACCATAAATATATCTGTGGGCACACTTCATAGGAGGAAGATGGAGACGTTAATTGCATAAGCCAGAAAACGAGTGGTTCCCGAAACATGACAATTGAAAGATGTTCGACATACCCCTACTATTTTGCAGGAGGCAGGACGTCTGTTATTCTTGCGGGTTGGGGGTCTCTAATTTGACTTAGCGACCCTGCGCCTCCTCTCCTCTCCTTAAGTTACCGGATCCTTCGGGGCTGACTTACTACTAGGCAAATGTCGCAGGTTAAATGATTGTAGCGTATGGTCCTGAACACTAACGGGCGGTATCTACAAAGGGGACGATGTGAGGCCTCGGGATCATCGCCAAACGATCTCAGGTTTAGCGGGAGTCCTGTCAGAGGGGAGCAAAAAATGCAGACTCCGAATAGATGGGTGGAGCAGGAGGGAATGGCTGTCACCTCGCCGGTGTGCCAATTCAAGTGCCGCAGGTATAAGTTTTGAGAAGGGCTAAGCACAGAGGGGATAAGGTCTTAACCCCCGCTTTGTAGCGATGGAGGTTTGAGGAGATTTGAAAATACCGGAGAAGACAGAGGTTACGATTAAGACGATGAATTAATTGTGATTACTATTGGTTGGGCGCATACATGATAAGCTATCGAAAAAATCCCAAACAACCCTCCTGCGCTTAAGCCACAAACTACGAAAGTGCGCATCAGCTGCCGTTGAATTGTATGGTTGGGCTCACTTACCTCCTCTGCGCGTTTCTCCGACACAGATGCTGCACCGCCATATTTTCTGGCCTCTTTGTTGCTTATAAGACTCATACCTCGACCGAGGGCTTTGACATCAGACCAGAATTCCGGGTTGCCAGGCTTTTGGAGACACTTCTCTTTCAGATTGGGGAGAAATCTGGACGCTTTTTCAGCAGTAGTATCGCCGACTGTAGAAAGAACTCACACGTTCCAAGCGTCGATCTCATCTTCCTGAGCATATGCCTCAGCAGTGTCACATCAACCAAACCTGCAAGTAACGCACCCTCAAACAAGTATCTCTCAGCACCTTCATACATTCAATCATTTCCTTGCTCCTCCTCGACGCAAAAGGTCGCAATACGATCTCCGTGATAACCTCACATAAATCAGCCACGGCTTTCGTAACGACATCCCCCTGCGCGATATTCTTCTCGAAATCCCTCAACGGATAAGTAGACCCAATAATTCTTCCTGGTGCTCGTCCAGGATCGATCTGCGGCGATACCGATCGTGCTGGTGTCGGTAACAGTCTACCGCGTGGAGAGGAAGGCTTGGGTGTCGCAGCGGGTTTCTTCTGATCAAGTAACAGGCCACCTTCATCTTCACCCGGGGGCTCTACCGTCACGAACTCGTCATCCTCATCGTCCTCCGTATCACTAGCGTCCAGATTCACGGCCTTAGCCTTCCCCTTCTCAGGCGACGCCGGTTCCAACCTCACATCTATCTCCATCGGCTTCACATCTCCAGCCACTTTAGACTTCTCGCGCTTTCTATCCAACAGCAACATCTCATCATCGTCTAATGCTTGTTCATGACCCTTCTTTGCGCTGGTGCCGGGCTTTGCGACGCGTTTCGGCACTTCTTTGACTTTGAAGGCTTCTTTGCATTCCTCAATTGCTGCTCTGGCACGTTTGAGTACTTTTTTGGGTGGGTCAAAATATTTGAGGATTTCGGGGTGGGGTGGGGGGAGAGGGTTGGTGGTAAGGTCTGAGACGACTGCACAGTGAAACATGGCTTGTTTCGTGCGATGGATCGAGGGATTATATGAATCTACAGGGTTGAACCACGGTGTTCGGTTTCTAATAGAACTTGTGAGTCGCGGAGTGGAATAAATGACAATGGGTTCAGGATGTACCCTTCCTCGTCTTTTTCACCGGCAGTCATGAGATCCATCGCGTCGACAAAGTTGTCCATAGCCTCTTGCTGCGATTCTGTAGGGATATACGGATGCTTTGTGATCACTTCACCGTTCTTGGAGATGAGTTTGTCAAGGGAGGCAAACGTGTATTTGCGGATATCGTCTGCGAAGGGCATCTGCAAACCCGGTCTCATCAGCTTCCTTCCAGTGAGTGTGAAAGAAGCCCTACCTGAGCCCACAAGAAACATTCGACTTTCTCGAAGACTTCGGGGTATAGGACGCCCATCTTAGGGTCCATACCATCTTTTGATACCCAGCGTGCAATCGCCATAACACCCTTCTCGTACATGGCTTGCACCACTGACGAGAGTGCGACTTGCTGTTGTGGAGACGATGGGTCCGCCCATATGTACTGAATTTCCCCCATTGAGAAATCCCTGCGGAACTAGATGTACATGAACAATCCGTCGTATGGTATTAGCGGAACAGAGCACACCTTTTTGATTGGGAAGAACCCGCAAATGTCGATGCCCTTTTGAGTTGGCAAATGGGGGAACTGTCCATCTGGACATGGAGCATACGTCGTGCCATACTTAAATCCTCGTACGAGCTCCTCTTTCTCAACCTTTTCAAGGTTTTCTTCCTTTTTCTCTTCCTCGTCTTTCAACTGAGACCCATTGTTAAGCAGATTCGTCCCGTCATCCTCTTCCATCTTGACGTCTTCAAATTCATCCTCATCATGGTTACCGCTCCGGTCAACATAATACTCAGTTCGCATCTTCAAGGGAGCATATATGACCTTCGGCGTATCCTTGTCATCATCGATTACCATCGGTCGTCCAGCGTCATCCTCACGCAAGGCATATTTCTTCCAACTCTTTGGCCTGGCAAGAGCGGTACATTTGGTCGTCTTGACGAGGATCTCAATTGCCTCTTCTGCATTGGTTTCAACGTCTCCCAGACGGAGAATTGTGCCCATCAGAGTTGAGCGAATGGGTTTAATGTCTGGTTTGGAGAGTTCTTGGAGAGCGAAAGTACAATTTCCCACTAGTCCTGATTTCATGCTCGAAGCTAGTTGGCGATAGAATTCTTCATTAGCTTTCTGGCTTCAGGATCAGCAACTCTCTACTGCTCTGAACGAGGAGCACTGTACCTTGTGCACAGTCTTGTTCGGTTCTGTAAAAGGCAGATCCTCATCGTCGAAATCAACACCTCTAGATAGGTGTGAGTATAAGAAAAGATGCGGTGACGAAAAAAAAGACACTGACATGATAGTAAGGGAGATGTCAAGCGCGTCCATCTTTTTAACAGTCGCTTCCCAGTCTTCGACTTCAATTGGACATTCTGCATTGGTGAGTAGAACAATCTTCCTTGTCCAGGTCTTCTTGCTGGAAAGATAATCTGCTTGTGTTTCAATACCAACAATCAACGCGTCAATAGCTAGTGGAGATGTCAGCATGTCGTGAAGGTGTACCGTGGAATGTGTGACTTGCCATCTCCTGCAACGGTAGAGGGCCGCAAGGCGTCGAGTTTGGTTAGAGTATCACCGTTGGGTTGACCTATCGGAATGTATTCCTGGACATTATCGTAGCCACCGTTTTTGTCGTTGACGATGTTATCAGTCTCTGACCATGCATGTCAGAATCACCAGATAGATCGTTCTCCGGGGGACAAGCACCTTCAGACCCAAAGGTAATCACACCACATTGATCAGTCTTGCGGCCGTTGAAAATCTGGGAAAGAGAAAATTTGGTCCGCGTCCCGCGTGTCTCTCATAGTAGGGAATCAAACCATTTCTTGTATTTTGAGTTTGACAAACTGCAGCACATATTCGAGGTGTGTCATTGTCTTCGCGATGGTGCTGCCGTCTGGCCCAGGGAGCTCCACAGTTTTAAGAGTGCCCATGGGCGGCGATGTGTCCACAAGGAACATGGTAACTGTGTACTAAAGTGCTTGTCAGAGGGTATGTACATAGCTCATTGCGAACGTACTCCTGCTCGTTCTGCTGGCATGGTGGAATGAGTGTGAATGACTTGAGGGAGGTGCGCGAGGGGGATATTGGGTCACGTGGTGGCGGTGCGCTGTCACGCCTGTTTGGGTCACAGAGAGTGACGGAGAGGGGGGGGAGTGTGTTCTGACCTGAGCTGAGCCATCACGCGCCAATTCGTGACTTTTCGAGGCAGCCTGGAATTCCGTCAGTAACTCGACTAGTTCTATCTTCCGCTCTCTTCTACACTCCATCTCCTTCAAATGTCCGCCCAAACGCTGGGCAATGGCGTCCCTACGCCTTTGCAACAGCAACAAAGACCGCAGTCCATGCCCGATATTCAGCAGCTAGCAGCCGTGCGTCCTCCAGTCCCACCTCCTTCCAGCTTGCACTTACTTCCCCCCTCACAGCGCGCTTCTTTTCTCCGTAAGAACCCCACAGAGCAGAAGAATCCGCACGAATTAGAGCAGATCATGAAATACCTCACAGCTTTTGGCAACAGTCAGTGGTTTCTCCTTTCATTTACGAATACTCATACCCAATCAATAACTTGCAAGGTCGTTCGCAAGGACAGCAACAAGCACTCATACAACAGACCCAACAAGTTCCTTTAACCAACGGCCATGGTCCCCACCTCAATGGCACATCCACCCCGCCCTCTTTGTCTTCAGGCCCTGTTCCAAATCAAGTCCCAATGATGAACCAGACACCCATCTCCTTTACCCAAGACCAAATCAATGCCCTTCGTGCGCAAATACAGGCATTTAAACTCCTCAGTCGTGGTATGCCCCTCCCCGAATCCATGCAGCAGGCTATTCGTGTCCAGAATACTGTCATCTCGGACCTCGAAAAGGTCGCTCAACCTTCATCCATTCCCAACAAGATCGTTGACGCAGCCGTCAAATCAGCCAAAGGCGAGCCCAGTCTGTCTACTGTCCCTGCTGCATCTACCAGCACCGAAGATGTCAAAGTAGAAGAGGCGGACGTGGCACCTATAAATCCTGCTGACCTTCCCAAGGGACCCTTCCTCGAAGACAACATCAACTCTGGAATTTACCCCTACAACGCCTACCGCCATCCTTTCTCCCACCTAAAACGTGCAACTGAAAATGATCCTCCTTTGCTGGCTACCCGTCTTCAGCGTCTTCTGATCCCCACCATCATGCCAGCTGGTCTTGATGCTCACCAGATCCTGAACGAGCGTGACCGGTACGTCGAAGCCCGTATCCAGCAACGGATACGAGAACTTGAAGCCATGCCTTCGACGATGGGAGACGGGAACTTTGACGTCGACGTCGAGGTGAAGAACGAAACCGTGGATGACAAAGAAAACATCTCCAACCCCCTCACTTCCCTCATCCATCCTCCTCCAACTGCACACGGCAAACTGCGTGCATTGATTGAGCTCAAGTCGTTGCGCGTCCTCGACAAGCAACGTGCCATGCGAGCCATGGTTGCAGAGCGACTCAATCATGGATCCATGCTTCCTCTCAACCGCCTTGATTTCCGTCGTACCCGCAAACCAACGATCCGCGATGCCCGTGCCACGGAACACTCTGAGCGTAGACAACGTGCTGAGCGTGAACGCCGCGCCAAGCACAAACACGTCGAGCAACTCAATATCATTTGCACTCACGGCCGGGAGGTTATCGTTGCTAATCGTAATGCTCAGGACCGCATTATGCGTCTCGGTCGTGCCGTCCTTGGATTCCATATCCACACTGAAAAGGAGGAGCAGAAACGTATCGAGCGCTTGGCCAAGGAACGTTTGAAGGCCCTTAAGGCCGATGATGAAGAGGCTTATATGAAGCTCATCGATACTGCCAAGGATACCCGCATCACTCACTTACTGCGCCAGACCGATGCCTATCTCGACTCCCTTGCCCAAGCCGTTGTACAACAGCAGAATGAGGGTGGATTGATGCACGAGCTGGAGAACGAACCGACTTCGGAAGCTACGTTCGGCGCCCAGGTCGTTAACGACGAGGGCATTGGCAGTGACAAGAAGGTTGATTACTACGCAGTTGCTCACCGTATTCAAGAGAAGGTTACCAGGCAGCCGAGCATTCTCGTCGGTGGTACGCTGAAGGAGTATCAGCTGAAGGGTTTGCAGTGGATGGTCAGCTTATACAACAACAAGCTTAATGGTATTCTGGCAGATGAGATGGTGAGCCTTTTACATGCGTGCTGGAACTACGATCTTTGTTTAACTTATGTTATGCCTTGATAGGGTCTCGGTAAAACTATCCAAACTATATCCCTCATCACCTTCTTGATAGAAGTGAAACGACAACGAGGGCCTTATCTTGTCATTGTACCTTTGTCTACTATGACTAACTGGTCAGGAGAGTTTGCGAAATGGGCACCATCAGTCAGGATGATTGCATACAAGGGTAACCCTATGCAACGCCGAGCACTGCAAACTGAACTTCGCATGGGTCAGTTCCAGGTGCTTTTGACCACCTACGAGTACATCATCAAGGATCGCCCACACCTTAGCAAGATTAAATGGGTACATATGATCATTGGTATGAACTAATAATCTCTTAATGATTACTTCCGTTGTTGATGTCCGCGTTCTTAGATGAGGGTCACCGTATGAAGAATACGCAGTCCAAATTGGCCCAAACCTTGACAACCTACTACCACTCGCGCTATCGCCTCATTCTCACCGGAACACCACTTCAGAACAACCTCCCCGAGTTATGGGCCTTACTCAACTTCGTCCTCCCCAAGATCTTCAACTCAGTCAAATCGTTCGATGAATGGTTCAATACCCCCTTCGCCAACTCTGGCACTGGCGATAAGATCGAGCTGAACGAAGAAGAGGCTTTACTCATTATTCGTCGCCTGCACAAGGTGTTGCGTCCGTTCTTGCTTAGGCGTCTCAAAAAAGACGTGGAGTCCGAGTTGCCGGACAAGGTTGAGAAGGTTATCAAGGTCCGCATGAGCGCCTTGCAGAGCCAGTTGTATAAGCAGATGAAGAAGTACAAGATGATTGCGGATGGAAAGGAGACCAAGGGGTGAGCATCTCTCGTTACACACTCATCAGGTGTTGCTGATTTTGTATGAAGTAAAGCTGCTGGTATCAAGGGACTCAGTAACGAGCTTATGCAGCTACGCAAGATTTGCCAGCACCCCTACCTCTTTGAAAGTGTCGAGGACAAGATCAGTCCCAGCGGGTATGTCGATGAGAAGATCATTCGCACCTCTGGAAAGATCGAACTCCTCCACCGTATCCTCCCCAAGTTCTTTGCCACTGGTCACAGAGTATGTCCTTGTATATGCGTCTTGATTCGGGCCGATGCTGACATCGCACCAGGTTCTTATCTTCTTCCAGATGACTAAGGTCATGGATATCATGGAGGACTTCTTGAAAATGATGGGTTGGAAACATCTCCGTCTAGATGGTGGCACCAAGACCGAGGAGCGCGCTTCCTTTGTGCAGCTCTTCAATGCCAAGGACTCCGAGTACAAAGTCTTCATTTTGTCCACCAGGGCTGGTGGTTTGGGTCTCAACTTGCAGACAGCTGATACTGTCATCATGTACGTTACTCCACACCGATACTGGGACATATACTTACCAGTTTTGTCCTTCATCTAGCTTCGACTCTGATTGGTGAGTTGCCGACGGCATAGTGCTATCCTGGTGAAGAATCACAAATGCTAATCTGCGTTTCAGGAACCCACATGCTGATCTCCAGGCACAGGATCGTGCCCATCGCATCGGTCAGACCAAGGCCGTCCTTATCCTCCGTTTTATTACAGAAAAGAGTGTGGAAGAGGCCATGTACCAGCGGGCAAGGTTCAAGCTTGATATTGACGACAAGGTCATTCAAGCTGGTCGGTTCGACAACAAGTCCACTCAGGAGGAACAAGAAGAATTTTTGGTGCGTCGATCAATTACTTGGAAACGAGTTACTTCCTCATCATTGGTTCAACATGACAGCGTTCGATTCTCGAAGCCGACCAAGAGGAAGAAAATGAAGAAGCGGGTGATATGAACGATGATGAGCTTAACGAGTTGATTGCTCGTAGCGAAGAGGAAGCGAGGATATTCCGTGAGATTGACCTTAAGCGAGAACACGATGCCTTGGAGAATTGGCGTGCTGCTGGGAATAGGGGTAAACCTCCTCCACCCCTTATCCAGCTCGAGGAGCTGCCGGAGTGTTATCAGACGGATGAGCCGTTTGACGTTAAGGAGGCCGATGAACTGCTTGAAGGGCGCGGGCAGAGGAGGAGGAATGTGGTTAGTTATAACGATGGCCTTAGTGATGATGCGTGGGCTTTGGTGAGTTCAGACAACTTTTGAATCGTGTTTCATCCGCCTGAGCGATCTTCATAGGCACTTGAGGAAGGTGAAGATCTACAAGAAGTTTCCGAGCGCGCTCGTGAAAAGAAAGAAAGACGGCTCAACAATAAGCTCCTCAGGGATGCTGAGGCTTCTGGACGCGGGACGCCGGTATCTGATATCGATAATCGTGGTCGCAAGGTCAAGAAGGGCAAGAATAAAGCGGATGAGCCGAGTGTCGGATCGAAGAGGAAGCGCGGACAGAAGTCGATGTCTGTGACGCCTTCTATTGCTGATGATGAGGATGAGGATCACGACCTGGTATGAAAACCTTTTATTAACTGAATTTACCTCTGACGCCAACGTGTCCCATCTAGAAACGACGAAAAAAGGCTGTTGCTACTGCTAATGATCTTTCCCCTGCTATTCGTGACAAGATGAAGAAAGCGTTTGCAGAATGCCATAAGGCCGTTCTCGCTTGTGAGGATGAAACTGGCCGCAAACGCTGCGAACTCTTCCGCGAGTTGCCGGACAAGAGGGTACGTTGCCTTCACGCCTCTTCCGCCAATCATCCTGCTGAATGCTGACTACTCTACAGGATTACCCCGACTACTATCAACTCATTTCACAACCTATCGCACTGTCTCACCTGCGCAAACGTGCAAACAGCAACTACTACAAGAATGTGCAAGCATACAAGGATGATTGGATGCTCATGTTCAATAACGCGCGGACGTATAATCAGGAAGGGTCGTGGGTATATGTTGACGCAGAGGAGATGGAGAAGGTGTTCATGGCGACATTCAACCGGGTGATGACTGGTTCTGGGTTGCCGGGTGCACCAGCGGCTCCCACTAGTGCTGCACAGCCTGGGTCAACATCAGGATCGTACGACTCTGCTTTGACACCTATGGAAGAGGATCAGCCACCGCCAGTGCGTGGACGGAGTGCCGGGAGGAAGCAGGTGTTGAGTGACGAAGAATACTTGACGCCCAGTGATGACGATTAATCATGTGCTCGTCCCGGTTTCGGTTCTTACTCCTACCTTTGTGTTAATAATCTCCCTACGTTTTTATCCTATTTGTTGTATAGAATCGTCGAATAGCCCTGGCCTATGTTGATTCTCTTTGACCTGTCCTTTCTCGCTTCTTCGTGTCGCTCTTGGTATTTGTATAGTCCACTGTAGCTCTATGATATAATCCAAATTTTGGTGTCAAAGACCTATGGCCGACGGTCATTGGAATGAATGGAGAAACTACATCTTGCCTCGTAGGTGTGCCACCTTGACTAATTCATGCATCTGTGATCAAGCGATCTGACCATTTCCCAGGTCTAAACATCTGAAAGAAAGGCTTTTCTCTGCGACGGATCCGCATCGAGATGGGAAGATCCCATCCCACGATGGAGGTTCACGACAAGGGCCCAAAATGATAACAATGTACAGCCTAGCATGCGCTTTACCACACATCAAACGCTTAGTTGCCAAGTTTATGATGATCTTCAGAGTTGCGGAAACCTTGGGTGGCGGACCCGGGGTGTACTCTTCTTTGCTAACGCAACGGCTATCGACAGTTTCCACTTCAACAGTGAATCCACGCTTGTCGAACCAAGTGGCTTTTTCACTGGCGCCAACGATTTTACCATGAACAACCCGATAATGAACGATTATTCCCATCATTCTCACCACATTAAGTTTGAGACAGGACAACCAGGTATGTCCCATATGCTCAGCATTCCGTAATTCACTGATATCTACTCGTCAACGGCAGTTCTGCTTCTTCTAAGGGCTGCGGGCACCCCAGAGCCGCATTAAATGTCGGTGCTCGTCACTCAACACCCCGATGCCATCCCAAAAGCCGACGAACCATTGATGGGAAACTCGAGGATTGGTTGTTCAATCTTCATCGCCAACTTGAATGGAAGATGGTCTGGCTTTATGGTCCTGCTGGAGTTGGCAAATCCGCCGTCGCCCAGACATTCGCAGAACTCACCAGCACGCATAAACACCTGGCCTTCTTCTTCTTTTCAGCTCTGGACGAGAAACGCTCTAACCACTTTGTGTCATTACTTCCCTTGTCTACCAGATGGCAATTCACAACGAGTCCTATAAACGCATTGTTACCCATCAACTTGCCACCGATCCTTCAATTTTGGATGCCGCACTACACATACAGTTCCAAAAGCTAATTGTCGAATCACTGACGACTTCTGGTCTGCAACAATCGAACGAATGCCAATACGTCATTGTCCTGGATGGCCTCGATGAATGTAGCGACGAACGTACTCAGTGCGAGTTGGTTGAATTGATTGGCAGTGCTGCTCGGAGCCATCTACCACTTCTTTGGCTGGTTTGCAGTCGACCAGAGCCACACATCAAATACACGTTTTCTCGGCCGGACTACAGCATCCATTGCATCCGGGAGGAATCACTCATTGACGATGAAGCACGGGAGGATGTTGAGTGCTATTTGCGGGATGGCTTCCAGGAGACCCATGCCCGATACCAAGATGTCATCACTGTTCAGCAGGGTGATCTCCTGAAGGGATCTTTGTTGTGATTTGTCGAGTAGCATCGAGACTCTTTATCTTTGCTTCGATGGTTATCAGGGTTGTTGGTGATTGCAGCATTGGGGATCCAGATGGCCAACTCAAGTTGCTATTGAGCATGCTCAAGGGACTGGGCGAGCAACCCTCTACAGGTACTTGACATTTTTTGCACATCGATCCTCTCCCAGGTGCACGACCAAATCCTTCCCACTGCGATGCGAATCCTTGGACTTAGTGCTCATGAGGTTTGGTGTCAATCCCTCAATTATAACAAATTCACCATGTGGCGGATTTGCGTGTTCCTGGGAATCGGACAAGGAGCATTTTATGGTGCTCTGCGGAAGTTGCATCCCACCATGTGAAGACGCACCATATACTGGCCTATCCATCTACCATAAGTCCTTCCTGGATTCCCTTGGCAGTCAATGTTGTTCAGGGCATTTTCATCCTACATGGTCAGAAGTTTTAACTTCCATTGTAGTTGGTGACCTTCACCTTTATAGCCTCATCTTGGCATATACCCATCCCCTTTGTGAGCTGCCTTCTTGACACTCGAAGTTTCTCCTCATGCAGTTCATGGTGGTCTGGTACCAGGTGTAGGGTCTGATGAACATAGCTATTCACGGTCAATGCTGAAGGAGTGGCTCTTCAGGAAAGACTGTGACATAGGGACTGTCATCTACATAGGCTCCGGTGGAACATCATGACAAGTTGCCAGCCTTCCCTTGATGAAGCACAAGAAGATGACCACTTCTTTGAGATGATTCATGGGTTCAACTTTGGCTTACTGGGAGATCATGATGGATTGTACATTCGATGATTCTTGGAGTTCATATATGAATAATTGACTTCAAATAACATGCTGGCAGGATTGGAACAAAATGATGGGTTGGTACTTCATTCACACAGACATTGTTGATGAAGCTGTTGACAGCAAACTCTTACACCATCTCTCAATGCTGACTGGTGGAAAAACTATCAATCCCATTGATATTACCTGTGCCAACCCTCTTGTGTGTCACATTAACCCCTGAGCTGGCTGTATGAATCTCACATTCTGGTTTGTAGGGAGGGTTGAAGTCCTATACTATGGGATATGTCATATTGGGGTATGGCTTGAGATCATGCCTCATATGCTGCTTTCAGTCCATGGAGGTATTTGACATTGAAGTAATTAACCTGAATGCTTGGTTTCCACCCACCAGTGGTCAAATCTCTGAGTCCTATAACTGGGAGAGGGAGTTGGATGATGAAAAGGATAGAATACATAACATTGTGGACTTATGGGGGGTTGGGAGAGCTGAAGTGCAAAGTTGTGAAGGTCCTGAGTAGGTGTATACATTAATGACCCCTGCACACTCAATGTCTATAACACATTTGTATTCCTGTTCATATATCCTGTTCATTTTTGAAGAGAGTCTAGGGAGGAGCAGGGTTATGATCATGAGGTTGTTAGGTAGAAGGCAAGGCTGTAACAGGTCTTGTCATGGCTCCCAGCACACATATTTTCAGCTTGACTCCCTTCCCTACTTTCTATGTGGCTCCATAACATTCTTGTTAACTAATAATACTTATCATAATTTCACCATCCCATCTCATAGTGTACTTTCAAATAGTCAACTGAAATGCTATGTTAATCAAGGTGATGAGGTGCAGCAAACACATACTTGTCATCTCTTCAGGATATTTGGGAAACCAACAAGTGGGTGTCACCCCATGTTTTATTGAGTACTTCAGTCTCCTGAGTACTGAAGAGAAATAGAAGGCCAGATATTCTTCTATATTAAATTTCTGCAGTTTGGTGCCAGACCTAGGGTAAGCTTCAAACAAACATTGTGAAGGTTGGAAAGTCTATTAGCCAGTAAAAAAATCTATATACCACAAGCAAATATTCCCTGAATGGGAAATGCTCTGTGTAACTTTTTAGGTCCATGATTATTCCCAATGACATCAATATCCAAGCACAAACCATCACCTAATAAGCCATGGATACCCAAATTACTGAGAGTAAACAGAAATTACCATCGAGAAATTTGTTAACTTGGCCTTTGATTTCTCAGAATTAATTACCCGACCTCCGGACTTGTGTGGTGGGTGTGGAGGACGAGTTGCCAGACAAATACTTGTCCTTGAATCCACCCTGTTGCCGTCGATAAACCGAAAAAAACCCTATTGGCCTGTGATATCGACACCATCAAAATCAAAGTCAGGCTCGAGTACATCATTCGTATGTGTACACTTCTTAATCAACACCTGGTCGCAATTCATGTTAACTAAAACAAATGCCTTGCACCGCGAATATTATGGATTCTCCTCGGGCATCAATCTGATGAAGTAACACTGCACCACCACAGAATTTCAATATGAATCGACAAGGTAATTGTCGACCAGTAAAGTTCCTCGCATGTGAGGCGTGTGTAATGCTAAAGAATGATGCTGCGAGGCCAGTTCATCCTCGTGCAGGGTGCATTCCAGATCCCAATCAAGACCAGATGCGGCTGTTAACCTGCCAACGGATAGGGGCGCAAATGGCAAATACAACCTCTTTGCGTTTCCATTCGGCAGGCCCAGAACAATGGGGTGCAGACGCGTGTCATGTTCAAGCGGTGTGCGCCACAGAAATGCAAATAAGGGAGGTTCCTCAAAGAGGGTCTCATGGACTATTACGGACATTTTTGAATCCAATGCTGCCAGATTCTTGGGCGCGGTGTTCCTGGAGACTGATATGTAACGAGGTGCAAAGGAGTAGTGAGCGGTTCGAGGTTTCTTCGGTCCGTGGAGCGTCCCACTCTTCAGTCTTCCCCTTGTTCTTTACCAAGTTGGTCTTTCACCCGTTGCTTCGCTTCGGAGTACGAAAGTACCTCTAAGACCGGAGCCCCATGTTCTCGGAAGGTAGACTTTAGCGTAGCCTAAACAAAACCCGGTGTCTCTGAAGCTTAGGTGTCTCTCTAGGGGTGGCGTATCATGCGGATGCTTCCTATCCCCTGGTTCTCATGCACACAGCCCTATCTGAGTTGTGCATCCCAACCATTTCTACCTCCGTCTCTCAGACAACGAACCGACGTAAAAATATACAAATAATCTTTCACTACAACACGAAACCACATATATCGGATACATCGTATTCAGTCCAGCAATTCACATTTCCGAGGCGAATACGGTAGAAAAAGGAGCATAAGAAAAGTATGGGAACAGTGAGAAGGCGAGGAACAAGGGGAAACCCAGCGCATATATAGTACATACATAACAACGTTCATATGTTTCCTCAGGAGGAGCGAAAAATACTTTGAAATATAAGGAAGCTGAGATGAGCTTGGATGCGAACGAATGACACCTCACTGTTGTCCTCCCCCCCTCCGCGTTCTCAACCCAACTCCTCGCGCCTTCTGCTCGAGGCTGCTCCCTTCCATCTCCAATTCTCCAGGTGTCCGCGACAGCCCCACGGCTTCCGATTCAATGACCCTGCCCTGAGATATAGGGATGCAGAAAGACAGACAAACGATGGCGATGACGGACGATGAATGAGCCAAGACAGATTGAGACCAGATTGTGGTAATGATAGACAAAGAGAATGCCAGACAACATCTTGCGAGGTATAAACGGCCGCGACGTATGTGGTTTTGATCGACAAGTGTGGGTGGAGTGGAATAAGACCAGACCGGCAAGAGACAAGGGTAACCAATTGTGGTGAGGATAGTCCCTAAGGAATCGATGGCTGAGCTGATGGCAACCCAAGGGCAATATGCACGATATTAGCGGAGGGGTAGCATAGTGTGCGCAGCGCAGGCCGCTTTCTACGCATACATCAAAACACGCTCAACCGACAGGGACATCCATGTTTGAGGGGATGAACATACCCAGGTCGGATATACCACTTCATTCACACACACCGCCTTCAGACCATCATTGCTTTTTTGCAGATAGTGAGTCAATGATGTTTTGCATCCCCTCCGGTTCAAGCACAACCTTAGTGCCGTCGCATTTCGCCTTCGAGGTGAATTCTGAACATAGATCGTTGATGTCGATGTTAGCATCCTGAGTGAAGTCGGATCAGAAATCAATAATACCAATGACTCAAGATAAGAGACCAACCTTAAATATTGGATTCGAGGTGATAGTCTTCCAAGCGCTAAGAACCTCGACGTTTTTATCACTCTTTGCAGTCCTCGGAAATTTGGATCCAGCGCATGAGATCACCGTTCCCAGGCTCTGGTCGGAGCTCTTCCTCAAAGCTGGTGGTGCGAATGGTGACGCTCCTGCCTCCGCAATCCGCTGCACCAACTCAGACTTTGTCCTCGGACATTGTGTTTTGTTGCGGGAAGTCGCATCGGAGCTCGAGTTGCCGACGCCCGAAGACTCGGGAGTTCCAGCGAGAGAGATGGACTGATTCTCCTTCGGTGTACTGAGTGAAGGGTCTGAGCTGGTCGTACTGTGCGAAGAGGGCGATGACATGGACGATGGTTGACTCGTGCCTGGGGACGGCTTGCGCAGGAACGCATTGAGATTATTATTATTACCATGACCGGCATAGTTAGCGTTATTGGTTGATTGGTGAGTAACAGGGCTAAGGGAGGGAGTAGCATTGAAGGATGACGAGTAGTCCATGTTCTGGCTCGGATTCAAGTAACCAGCGAATAGATCGTCCAACGATGTAGTATCTTGGGTGGTAGCTGTAGTTGTAGGCCACGAGGATATCGAGTTCAAATCGAAATTGAAGGACCGCTCGTTTGGCCGATTGCCGTTTCCGTTCCCAATACCTGATGTGTTATCCGTGGGTGGAGATATCGGGTCGAAACTAGAAGCAAAGGACATGAACATGGGGTTGCTTGCAATCGTCGTAAACGGTGAGTTTGATGTACCCGGACCAAAAAGGTCCAGGTTCATAGCGCTGGACGTGGCAGTAGGCTGTGGACTCTCATCCAGAAGATTCAGCATGTTAGGATCGAAACTAGTGAGTGAAGTCCAGTCCAGTGGGTTCGTAGGTTTAGGCGATATGTGCGAAGAATCCGGAGTAATCACTGATGATGGAGGAGAGGTACTGAAGATGGAACTCTCAGGCGAAAAATGCCTAGGTACAGAGGTAGCTGGGTCCGGTTGGGACTTAGGCGCCATGGTGAACGTAAAGCTAGCTTGCTTGAGCATGACATTCTCCGATTGGAGTCGGGAGAGCAGATCGCGAAGATTCTCATTCTCGTGCTGAGTTGCTTCATTTTTCGCTTCCAGTTCCGCAACTTTATCCTCAAGCTAATGCAGAATTAGGATCGGGCCAGAGTCGGTAATGATATCTGACACTCACGTCCTTCACATGCTTCTCCTTCCGTTCACGGAATGCTCGCTGGGCGGCACGGTTTTGCTCCTTGCGCTTCAATAATCGACTTTCGTCTTTCTGTGGGGCATAAATCAACCTCAGACGAGGGGGAGATAGTCTTCGATCATAAGCTTACAGCGGTATTTCCAGAAGACTTTCTTCTTGATCCGGTACCGCTTGAAGTGGCTCCCTTCTTGTCATTTAATACTGGGGAAGAAATGTCAGCATGCATATACCCGACGTATGGGAGATAAACTCACATGTATGCTGACTTTTCTGGGACGGACCATCTTCTGGTATATCCACACCATTTGCCTTGCGTTTCAGCGCGGACTCTGTCCCTCCGGTTTTGGGCGCACTGGGATTGCTGCTGTTACCACCTCCCCCTCCACCGCCAGCATCTTCATGATTCGGCTCATGGTTAGAGCCGCTATTAGGGGGACTTGGACTGCTGCTATCCTCTGAAGGCGGCGTCAGGCTTGGGGGCGGGAACCTTGATATGTTCTGGGGATTCACGCCGTCGGGGAAGCCGCCAGTGGCGAAAGATTGGACATTTTGAGTAGGACCAGTGGGGGGCGCTGAGAGGGGAAACTGCTTTTGAAACATGGCCATGAAGTCATCCTCGGGGATGTGGGCAAAGTTGGGGGGCTGAGTAAGGTCCCAGAGGGAGGAGACGTCAGAATATGTTGAATCCATGGGGGGTATTAGTTAGGGAGTGAGTAATGAGGAAGAGGAGAAGGATGGGATGGTTGTCGTCCTGAAACAATCAATACCACTGCCAATGACAAAGCCTCTCCTAATTAATTCAATTATTTATTTTCCCCTCTAATTTCCTCTTGCCAACCCCTAGTACCCCGAAGGCCGCGTCATGTCCTTGCCTGCGGCTCTTCGACACATGACGGTGATTCCCGTTGATAGCCGAGCCCTCTTCCAGTCCCCTACTTTTCTGCCTCCGGTCCGAGCCGGTCGTTGTCCCAAATACAGACCCCTAACCCCTAGGACGAGCGTCCAGTAAATGCGTCAGGATTTGCAGGGACACATGTCACCATTCCCAGGCACTTTGGTCAACGATCAAAAAGTTTCACGGCGCCTTCTCCTCTCCAATCACCCCCTCTACCTCTCACCCGGGGTCCCCTCCCCCCCCCCCCCCCCCCCGCGGCATTTTCTGCTTGCCTCTCTCTAATCTGTTACTCTTCGAATTTCATTCAATTTCTGCCATTCCACCAGATACACCAGATCCCGATCCCGATCCACCCCCCCCCGCGTAATTTCTTTTCCATGACTTATTTTCAGGGACCACTTACCATACGGAGATTGACTTTTCCTCAACCCTCTCCTCCGTCCTCGTCGCCTTGGTCAATGCTTCATTACCCGCTTATCCATGTGCTATCCTGCATTTTTCCACCTTTTCCCCGTCCATCACGAACCTGGAAGACTTGTGTGACTCACCACAGCTCGCGACCAGTCCGGTTTCGGAACAGAGTTAACCCAGCCGGGGGTGCTCGGTGCTCGTGACTTTATGTTGACTTCATAGCAGGCACGTGTATATCAGTATTCAGCCGCGCCACCACTAACCTCCGTGTTCTTTATTTCCTCATATCCTAACTATACCGCTACAAGGACTATTCTGACCCACATCGTTGTGACCGTTGAAAAGGCTACAACGCTGAGCATCGATTGCATTGTCGATCCGACCGGTGCCTCTTGTGCCCTAACGTAGAATTCATGTGGTCCTCAAGCTATTTCATCAATCAACATAATCAAAGGGGTAAAAGCAGATTAGCAATTCATATTATATATTTTCCAGGAGAGAAAGAAAAAATGAGTGGTACCCAGAGACTAAATCGAAATGCAAAAAATAAATGCCAAACAACAAGTAAGCTGACCCGAAAATATACCCCAGACCATCAGACAAATTGGGGGAGGTGCGTCTAACCCCATTCTCCAATTAGCCATCTGCGGAACCCCGCCTGAGAGCGAAGATGCCACTTTCGTCGGTGTCCTTCCGAGCTGTAGCCGCTCTATCACTGCAGTAAACGTACATCAGTAATGAGCCACCTACGAGGCAGATAGTACAAGAAAACACTTACGTAGTATTCAATCTCGAGCTGTCAACCCCGCACCCAAAAGCATGATTTTACCAAGAATCACAAGCCATTTCAAGACGAAAAATGATTAAAAGGGACAACGTCGATCAGTGCATCAGTCAATCGGCCCAACCTCGACAAAGATGGTGAAATGATACCGACGAATAGGAATCCTACTTTGCGCGGCCAAAGGATGTTCAGCCCAACAGGGTTGAAAAGGGTCTCATTCAGTTCTTTGATCTTCTCGTGAAGTCGTTCCATCTCCTATAACGCCATCAGAAACCGTGCTCCACAAGGGATAAATCGAACAGCCGAGTGAAGGTATAGGCACGGCATTGGCGAGAAGAAAGATAGGAAGGCTCGAAGAATAACAACAAGCACAGAGCGCTCGTGGAGAAGTTGAGCTCACCTTATCGTAATGAGTCTTGAGGAACAACTTTGAGATTTGCAAACTGAGGATAGTGAGCGCATTATCAACGAAGGCATGCCGTAGACTATATGCCGATATAAGTATCTCGTTGATGGAGTTTATCGATTCCAGAAATTGCGTCGGACTTATCTATCACCCGTCATTTCAGTGTTCCAAAAGGGGACCCACAGCATGAGCCAATCAAGAATCGAGTCCCCAAGGCCAAGACCAAATATAGCAAATTACCAACGATCATACAAAGTTAGTCTTCCATGAATCCAAAAGTATACAAAGCCAACTCACCCTGCCTTCGAATTCTAATGGATATATCGCGGCGAACTGGGGAAGCTCTCCACCAGAATAGTCACGCTCTATCCGTACCACTTCCCTGGGATGATGCACACCAATTTGACCCACAGGAGCAGTGCCGAAGGCAGAATCTTCCGGTGGCGGTCCAAAATAGTATGAGGACTTCGGTTTCAAGGGCCTCGAAGGTCTAGCAGCAAACACATGACTTCAGAATGCAGTCGAACAGACGGGAAAGGGAAAACCAAATGATGTATTAGCAACGCACGGCGGGAATTTGGGCTGGGCAGCAGGTCCAGACTCGTGGTACTCTGGTTTTCTTTGTGTGAGCGAATCAAGCGGTCCATCAGTGTCCCAAGGTTGAGATGAAGGCAATGCCGATTTCAGGTCCAGATGCAAGTCCGGTGCATGGCGCGAGGTAACTGACGTTGGTGACTGTACACGCCGCAGGTCACCACCCTTTTCGTCTCCCAGAAGCACGTCCTGCCCAGGTGCGTGCACCACAAGGCCCTCCTCTGGGACTGGAACCATATCTGGCGCAGGCTCCTTTTCAACAAATGACTCTTTTGCGGGACTACGAAGCGGGTCCCAATCGTTCGCGTTGGTGATATCCTCCTCTTCGACAATGCCATCAACCTCCTGTTGCACTGGATTGATATCACCAGAATCATCCTTCTGCCGCATGCTGACGGATTCCGAGGCCTAAACGCGCGCCATAGAAAAGAGAGTGGACAAATGTAAATATGTGCATGCAGTAAAAAAACAGAGATTAGAAAATGAAAATCACATTTGTGTTGATAGCATCATGCATGTTCACCCCTGGTCCTTCTTCCTCACACAAGTGACGATCCGTGTTGGTGGCCTGGACTTCAGTTAACACCCCGCTTGTTGTCGTCCTGGTTGCTGATGGGACCTCGGGTGAAGGGCTCGGACTGGGCACCGCGTTCCCATTGTTATCCGTATTCCGAGGAACTGCGTGACCTTGCTCCATGCTCGAAGGGTCTCCGTCTCCGTTTCTGAGTAGGTGTTTTTCGGTTTTCGTCAACCGAGGATCGGCTTCGAATTAGTGATAGGCGACTAGTTAACGAAAAGAGAAAACCATGCGGTAAAAGAGCTCCGCTGTTGTGCTAGAGTTGGTGTTGTTGGTGAACAGACAGGCTGCCACCAAAGCTGCTTGTTTGGTCCACACAAACAACGTCCGCGTACTACTCAGGTTGCAATCACAGCAGATCCTCATATCTATTATGCATTTTCATATACCCTCAATACCCCAAATCTCGTCCCTGCGGTCAATAGATTGCCCGCAGTGCATGACACAGGTTCCATGATTTTGCCTAGGAATACTCATATGTGCTTGCGTCATACCAGCATACTCCCTCGAGATCATGACCGAGGGAACAACACTAGACAAGTGTCTGCCACGCGTAATTCTAAAGGAGCAGCACACAACTATCTTCTCCAGAGCCTCGCATACCATAGCCTGCTCCTCAACTGTCGACTATCGCCCCCCCACCGTCCTCTATATCGGGTACCCTCATCTCGGTTAACCCCCTCTTCATCTCGCCTAAGTCTGCAGATATATCGATAATCACTCGAGCTTGAATTCGAGATGTGATCGCCTATACGCGTAATATATAAGTGCGACTATGACGACTCTAGCCCAGGATACAAAACCGCGCCCATTTCACACCTTTACCTGGAACAGGGCTTTGCTTGCTCATGCACTTGCTCGGTTCGCGCGGTGCGTTCTGGCTATAACATTCATAATCTTCTAAAGAACCTTCCAGTCACGAACACACGCACGATAACCCCAATTTCCGAGGATCGCCAAAGCTGTTCAATGCAGGAATGGAGTCCTGCGCTCGTCCTCTGTTCATCATAGATAGTTGTCATCCGCGAGAACACTCGTCCATCTCGGACGTCTGCCTTCTTCTTTCTCCACGCCTTACCCAGGTACAGACCATGCACTATATACACCATACAAGGCATGAACGTTTGAATCAGCACCAAAGATATTACATTCCCACCAGTGGCCGTACACACGCGCACCACGGTTAATGGGTTAATGCATTGTCTCGGTATCGCTGCAGATCACGAGGTGCTCTCCGACTTCGAGAACCCGAGGTTCGCTCACAATAGCCAAACTCCTGGGAAGTTACCATATCGACTTCAGGCAACCATTGCGCCTGGCCGAACTAATGAGTTAACCTTCTGTCTCTCCAATCCGCTGGGTTCGGCCAGTCGGACGACTCAGAGTGCAGGGCCACTGCAGCACTGCAAGTCAACGCCTTCACTATCAGCAGATCAGGCAGTGAGATCGTTACTGACAGACACATCTTAGGCCAGCTATTCGGAATCACGATATATATTATGCCGATTAACCTCTGCTTACCTTTTTCAGTCAAAGCCTTTTGAGAGTTTCACACACGAAACCTGTCAAGCCCTTCTTGTGATTGCCAACCTCATGCATCGCATTGGTTCGGCTCAATTTTCTCGGAGCCCTTACTCTAATCATCAGCCAGTTACCATTGAGATTATGATTATAATTGGGAAGCTCTTGAATTCAACACACCCCTTCGCCTGTCCATCCTATATCCGTGATAGGACTCAGGGTTTACTCCCCTCCTGAGAGTTTGGTACCAGCATCATAATCTATCAAACCTTCGGCCCCCCACTTGCTGCCGTGCAGAAGCATCGAGGAAGCGATGCCCTTCTTTCACTCATGACCCGGCTTCTGGCCTACCTTTCTTGATTTTGCCTCCATACCTTGGACCCCATCGATGGGAATGCTTCCGTGATGCTTTCGGTGCAAGTGAAACCCTCTTGTATTTCCCCGCCTGAAGAAAGATCCGCAACCAGCAATAGTGTCCCTCATCCGTCCCACGCCTCGTTTCCGCTGCGCGACACCAAACTTCCGGGAACAAAACCATGTCAATCTCTTCCATAACCTCACGCATGCTTTACATATATTTATGAGGTTACCTCACCCACAACTTCCTTCTTTTCCTGTCCACACAAGGGGATTTCCGTGTTATTTGCTAACCCTGCACAGTACCAAGTCAAATAATATTTAATCTCATTCGCCCACCTTATCCTCATTCACTCAGGTGTTACAGCAAGCCACCACTTGGAGCCTCTTTCCAGGATCAATTTCAGCCTTCCAAGATCCAGAAGTCTTCTCCACGGCCATTCCCTTCCCCTCTTTGGAACCTCTACCCTTCCATTCCCTGCGGACCATTCTCCTTTCTGCGGCCCCTTAGTTCCCGATCATTCTGCTTCCCTAGACCTGACCTTTGAAAGCCCGCCTTCAGACTCATGGGCCCATAGTTACCCCATCCCCCATCAGCCCAGTGAGTTCGCTAAGAGTTCTATAAGCATTTCCATCCCTGCGAAGAAAACACAAGATCTCTGAGATCAGCCATCACTGAAAATCACATCTGATCCAGGTCAATGATCAGAGACAAATCCGGCCAACCAAATAGGACAAATCCCTATTTGATATCCCTATTTGAATTCGAGTAACCGGGACCTGTCAGTCGTCATGCGGATGTGGCGAGTGATATTATCAAAATGGCTTCCAGACATTCCTATCGCGGACTACGGCTATGATCCTACCTGATCCTAGCCATCACGTTCCTTACTCCCATATCGGTTACGCTGAATCCCACTCCCCCTTTACTAGCTTTGTCAGCACGTAAGGATCCGAACTCGCGGAACAAGCATCTTCAAAAGGTCTCCGTCTGATCAGCAGCACTCCTGCAACGAATGGCCGCTTTCTGACCGGCCTTCTCTCCAACCCTATATAGGCACACTCAGCACTGCCTATGAGTGCCGGTCACCCATTGCCCCTTCAACACAAGAACCGACGATGACATCAGGGGATGAGATTCCTCAATTAGACAGATATGATATCCGGGGCTGAGCGTCGTCGTAGCGGACCCAAGCCTGTACTGAAAAACTGAAGTCTTGAGATCTGAGCGCTGGACGCCCATTACAATGGTGAAGGAACCCATCATTTTTTTGCTCTTAAATCGACAAATGGAGAGGAGAAACTTCCTTGTCGAACACCTCACGACCCCCATCGTACTAAACAGCATGATGGAGCACTGTCAATCAAGGGCGTCCGAAAGCAAGTACAGGTATGGGTGAGCATGGGCACATATCAACCCCTTTGTGGGAAAATCTACCCTCGTTGCGACAGGGAGTTGTTTGCTGATCACACATTGGTCCACCCATCTAAGCTTACCTAGATCTGACACCCCGACTTCCCAATGCCCGATCGACAAGTAATTACCACGGCAATGACTGTGACTGACAAGTCATCAGCATGGACCAGATGGGTGTATCTATATAATGCGATGTGCGATCATGCAATGCTGTGCAGGGCACACGGATGAGAAACGGGAACCTTTGGCGTGGTTCTCTTTAAGTGCTCATTTGCGGCGCTGGTGACAGAAATAGGGTCCATGTCCTCGTGGCACCAATCTAAGAAAGGAGTAGTGCCTGCCCAGGTCACTGGTAGACTCTGCCAACCCAAATCCAGCCATCGCACATCCCCGAGAGCAGGCACCTATGACATGAGACGTAGCAGGCGGCTCGCCACCACCAGCGCGAGGTCCACTACTGTTTCATCAAGACGACCAACGTGGTCGATCCCCAGCATCTTCACAGTGAAGTTCGAACCAAGTTGGTTCTCTCTGTACACCATGTTCGCGTCAACCATACAACAAGGTGCACGCTGGCACCAGACATGTTTCCGTGTTCCTGACATCGTGCAGCTATAAAAAGTCCACGAGTGGTGGCTACCTCAGTGTAGCGACGTCACCGTCGAAATCATCCCCCAGCGATAAAACAAACCATTATGCATGATGCTTCAAGCTCGGACCTCGAAATATCGTCCGCAAGCAGTTCTGATCGTCATCTAGATGACAGCTCAGCGGAGAAACCAGGAACTCCATGCTATTATCAGGCTAGATGAAATCTAATATGTTTCTGGTCTGGACGTCAAACTCGGGAATCCCAGTCGACGGAGCACAGCCATCCTCTTTCTCTCGTTTCGATGACAGACTGGCGAGCACCGCGGCAATGAAACTAAAACTGACAGACGTGCTACGTCCGCCAGAACCACTCACAGTGTACACACATCACTTTCCTTACCAGCTTCCGAACAGTGCGGCGGCCAAGGTTCCCTAGTCGAAACCCCAGCACATTCGTTCCCTAGAAGGTGTATTCATTGCTTCCAGTGTTAGTTCCCAGAAGGATTTGACGCCTTCTGCCTTCTAGCGAGTGGCCATTGCAAATAACCGAATCGCACATTCTGCCGCACTGCCAGATAAACCTCAATATGGTATCAGTTTTGTGAAGTGTCTACCACTTCCGTGTGCTGGTCCGTAAAGTGGTTGGAGGCGCACCAAGGGAACCCCGCTGTGACTATTACCCAAGATCGAAGACCTCGGGCAGGAGAGCACTGTCACATAAGTTTGGTCTCACTCCTGCTTAGTCATCCTTCTTTGTGCGGGACCTCTTCGCCTATTTCCCCGATCGCAGACGTTAGTATATTCATGGACACAGAGCACCGGGTATAACGCGCCAGCCTGTCCCGCATGTTTTGATGATAGACGCTGGAATGTCCGCCACATATCTATCTAATTGCCACTGGTATCCGGCTTCCGGTAGCGAACATAGTATATTAAGCCTTGGCACACTATTGCCTTCAGTTGTGCAATATTAGCACAGTAATTGATATGATGCAACTCCGCAACGTTTGACATTACCTTGCATTCTACCCCCCGGTATCCAAGTCCCTTGCTCTCCCTAACAATCATGGCGGAGAAGATATTAATCTACCTCAATTGAGGATGTCAGCTGTCCTAGTTCCTTACTATAATAGTTTCCGGTCGTGCCCCGTCGTATCTCGATTGGCGTCGCAATGATTACCATTTTAACGCGAAATAACAGGGTCGCCGACAAGACGGCTGGAAAAATTATTCTGGTGTTCCATCCGAGGCCGAAGCCTAGCATTTTAACACTTATGTATGACAAGGATTTGCTTCTCGTCGACTTGTCCAACAAATCCTCGGCCGTCAGTGTTTCACGGTAATGCCGAGAAGCCGTAAGTATACACCCTTCAAATCACTAACAACGCCCAATTACATCACATTTGGTTTTGACTCAACACTCTCGGTGCTTGTCGCAAAGTAGATCAATGTATTGACGAAAAGAGGGACATAACTGTCATTGCAAGACGCATACTACGAGTGGACACCATATGTAAGCTACACTTTTGATTTGGGCCTCTACGAGGCTTTGAATGCATAAAGCCAATACTTAGTAAGAGTCCATGAAGAGGATAGACTTAAAGACCCTGATGCAAGATGTGAGAGAATCTCAGCCAGTGATATGAACAAAGCAAAATGGAGGAGGACGATAGAAGATAGCAGAACGAATAAACAATTATGCGATTGGAAGCCAACCAGATTCAAGGCTCTTTCTTGTCGGACGACGGTGACGGCGATTGTTTTACAGGTGGCGACCTCGGATTCGACGCTGAAGAATGAACGACGTCAGCCAACTTCCCACTCCTCGAAGGCGGTGACACTGAACGAGCCTCATCCACCTGCATCCTGTCTTCACGTTCCCCACTAGCTCCAGGAGACGGTACAGTCGACGGTGGCGTTAACGTAGCAATCGGAGGAAGCGGCAAAGCTGACGAACTCGTGCCGTGGCCAGCACCAATGGGTCGTGGGTGCGGAGGAAGGACTGCAGGTAGGGGTGGGCTTGGAGGGTAAGTATCGTGTGCCTGTCGAGACTCGGGTGAATGAGATGTAGTTGGCTGAGTCCTGAAGGGAATGGGCGAAGGTCGCGACGAGGGAACGGGTGTACGGCGCCCGTTAGGTGATGATGCTCGTCGCTTCAGAACATCCATCCGAGATCGCTTGCTTTCCGATTCCTCCGGGCCAGGGCTCAGCGCTCTTTTGAGAGGGGCGGTCTGGCTGGGGGGTGAGGCATGACTACGAGTCGATGAGACAGAGTTACGATGAGATGCTGGAGGGCGAGGGGACGGGTCGCTATGTCGGCTACCAACGGAAACAGTAGGGGAGTGACTAGGCCCTTCCGCATTCTGGGAAGGCTCGGGTGCACCTCCACGATATCCTCCTGCAAGATCCATCAAGGCATCTGCAACACCTTCATCGTAATCTTCGTCAACAACCCGTGACGGAGGGCGAGGGGTTGCACCAGTGGGTGATGGTTGAACTGAACGCGATGATCCATTTGAGCTCACAGGCTCTGGAGAGTTAGGTCCCTTTGAAGGGTAGGGCATGCCTTTATATCGGTCGCTGGGGTACATCTTGGGAGTTTCCATACCCGCCTCCTCCTTCTTTCTTGGCATACTGCTGCGATGTCGGCGTTTGTCGCGGTCCCTGTTACCCTTACCGGATTGATCCTGTAAAAGAGGAGTCGGCGGCTGGGGTGGCAATGGCTGAGCAGCGAGGGGCTCCATCTCCTTATCGCGGGGCCGTCGTCGCCCTTTCGCATCAATAGCAGGTATATGAGGGCTCTCGGAGCCACGGGAGCTTGATGGGACATGAGGAAGGGGGTTGCGAGCCTGAATGCGGGACCCTTCCGGTGATCCTCCATAAGGCCGATCGTTGCGCTGATCCGGCTCGTAGTCCCGAGCATCAAATCGCGGGTCGTAGCGACGACTCGATGGTTCATGATGCGAGATGGGAGGCGAGGAAGGCCTGGGATGCGAAACGGGTCCTGGATTCTTGGGATCCCAGTACCGGTGCGGCTGTGAGCGAGGCGATGGCACAGGAGGACTATGAGCGCGAGCAGTACTGGTCACAGGAGAACGAGGGGGATAGAATGGTCCCGGTTGTTGAGCTTCAGGGTGACGACCACGACGTTCGCTTACGCGCTCTTGCTCCCACTCGCGATGATCGGGAACACGCCTGTCCCACATCTCGCTATCGCTTGAACGGTTAGTATCATGTGGCGGAGGATAGGTTCTCGGCGATCGGTGGGGAGGAGGACCGGTGCTGGGCTGAGCAGGACCAACAGAGGGACGGGAGGAATAACTTTGGAAGTTCGGGAGTGGAGAGCGGCGAGCGGGATGGGTGGGAGAAGTGGATCTTGAGGTAGGGCGCTGGCTACGGTTGAAATAGGGGTCTTGAGGCTGAGCACCGCGGACTTCTTCCACAGGAGGGCCTTGCGGTGGAGGCGGGTGCTGAAGGAGAAGAGCTTGGCTCCCTGAAGGCACGCGATTGGCCTCGCGTGGGTGGGGGTAATCGCGAGGGTTGGGGGCCCGATCCACATCCATTGGTGCCAGCGGGTTCTGGGATTGAGGATGGCGGGTCTCATCAAGGACAACAGGCGGCGGGGGTCCACCGCGGAAAGGTCCATTAGGTGGGGTTGCACGGCCACTACCCACCTGAGAGGGAGGCGGAAGAGAGATCTCGTTGGGACCACGGGAGTCAGTGTTGAACACCGGCCGTTGTGAGCTCGATTGCAACATGGGGGGAGGACCGCTCAGAGGCGGGGGAGGCATGATGGATGTAGCATAGGCAGTAGGGTGAACATCTTGAGGACCAGGGGCGGCGGGAAGCTGACCACCATTCGCTTGCACATTTCTAAGCAACTGAAGCCGTTGGGTGATGGCAGGATTGTTCGGGTCAAGCTCCGCAGCGCGAGCGTAGGCATCAATGGCGTCTGTAATCTGATTGTTGCAACTCTCGTATAAACTACCAAGATCAAACCAGACTTCCGAGATATAGGGATTGATGCGGATGGCGCGGGAATACGCATCGAGCGCATCTCGAAACTGGTTGATTTGGAAGTAAAGGACACCGATGGAGCACCAGAAAGTTGGGTTGCGACCGTCACGGTACACCGCCTGCTGATAAGCCTCGTACGCCTTGTTATATTTCTGGCCTGCCATGTAGGCACGGCCGAGAAGATACCAACTTTGGGCATCAGAGGGATCTATGCGAAGGGGTTAACGGGTATAGCCAGTGAACACAGAGAAAAAAATCTCACCAGCTTCAAGGCTTTTTGTTAGATACTGGATCGCAAGTTCCTGGTTTTGGAGGTTCGAGCCATCCTGGTGGTATAACCAGCCAAGTTGTTGAAGAACCTTCGCATGGTTTGGATTGTCAGCGACGACACGCTCATAAGCGTCCTTAGCCCGGGCATGCTATCGCATAACATAAGATGACAGCAGGGAACAGCATAAAACACACAAGACTCACGTCTTTTTGTTGCTCATATACGTGCCCGATTTGGAACCATATATCAGCATGAGCGAGGGGGCTGGGAGGATTTCGGAGAATACGGTGAAAGCAATTCAAAGATTCTTCGTATTTGCTTTGCTGCTTGTAGATTATGCCGAGACGGAAAAGAATTTCATTGGCTTTGTCGAAGTCTTGGATAGTGATCAATAAGACCTGCTAAAGGAAACGAAGAGGAAAGCTTACTCTTGTCCATGCGAAGGACAGACGAAAAAGCCTCCTCAGCATGGTCGAGAGAACCATATCGATCATAGAGAATACCGATGCCATACCAGAGCTTCGGATCCTCCTAAGGGAACGTGTGAGTGACACGAGGCAGGAGAGGTGTCATCAGACAGAGTACCTTCGGATTTGGAAGCAGGTAAAGAGCTTGTTGATAGGCGGAATAAGCCTTCTGGAGGTCATCCTGCATGAGGTAACAATGACCTATAATGAAGTGATTAGAGGTTTGGACCTTGATCGGAAGGAAGTAACGTACCAAGTGCACTCCATACTTCGCCGTTGTCTTCCTGCAGAGTAACGACACGCTGGAAGTAATCGATCGCCTGAAATAGATATTACGTCATTTGGAGATCTTATCGAGAGAATCAGGGGAAAAACAACAAGTGAGGCATCCGCGGAGACTCGGAATATGCTCGGCAACAGAATTTGAAGAGGAGCTTGAAATACTGTAGAAGAAGCACTCACCTTGGGATAATTTTCCTTGATCCGAGCAATTCCTGCTACCTGTGTGAGGCCAGAAAGGGACATCGGATTGTGCCGTAGAGCATGCTCGTAAGCGGAAAGTGCATGTTCCAAATCACCCATTTGCTCAGCAACACGCCCTGACAAAATCAAACCGCATATTAGAATCCAAATGGGAGGCTGTCAAAATACCCAATTTATTTACCAATTAGGAGCCATGTTTGTTCATTTGCTACTGCGAGTTTATGCACTAGTGTTGGTGGGGCGGTTGGTGCACCATTGGGTACCACGTTTGCAGCAACAGCAGGAGAGATGGCGCTGGGATGCACAGCACCATTGGCAAGTGCGGCAGGTGTAGAAGGAATGGGGGCGGCACCATTGAGATGTGGGGGTTGGGGGTGAGGGTGAGGGTGGGAGATGATGTTGTGGGGATGAGAGTGGACGGCGGGAGGAGGTGGATCATGCATACGGACGTCGCGGTCTGGCTGTCTGGGTGGGTGGCGGTGAGCCATGATGAGCGACGTAGCGGACGTCGTGGAGGGAGGCAGGGGGAAAGGCTTGGGAGAGAAGAGGGGCGAAAAGAGTTGTTGTTGAAGGCGGCGTCTTGATATATATAATGAACAGAATCAGGGCCCAGGAAATGGCGATCAAGGTGGGGAGATGGGATCTCGCCTTTGGAGATGACATCCCAGTTTTCCATTTCGGGGGTGGAAGGGTTGATCAGGGTTGGTAGGCATCCAGATATCCACCTGTGATACATATGCACAAACTTGCCGAGAGGCTGTTCTTGGGACACTTGCACTTCTGCTTCTCCGCGTGCCCTGCCTTTTCTATTCTTGGCCTGTTGCCGCGTTCTAAACCACTTACCCTGTCTATCGCCCATCGAGATCTTCTCGCGTGCGCTGCCAGTTCTCTTTCATTCTATTTCTCTTTTCTGGACTCTAGCCTAACCATTGCCTCCTCGAGTTTAATCGGCATCTACCATGCTTTTTGCGAACCGCCTCCCATACTCTTTCCACACGGATCGCATCCAGAACCTGATGGTTCCCCCACCGCCCTTCACTCGTGCGATCTTGTCTTAACATCCAATCCGGCAGAAGAAGGTTGACATTTTGGCTTTGAAAGACGAAGCCATTTGATCGTTGGTTGGTTCAACATCACCGCGCAGATTGCCGATGTGACTATGGACCACACACATGATATGTCTGTCCTTCGGCCTGACCGCCCGATCACGATCTCGGATGTCCTCTGCCTTCTCTCCGGTTCTGGGGAAGACTCAGATGCATCTGCACAGTCTTATGTCAGCCGTCTAGGTCAATCTTGACCTGTCAGGTACATCGTGATCGAGTCTGGATGACATAAGCAGCTGCTGCCACCACGTCGCCTTCCCAACTCGGACCACCTGTGCAGTGACTTTTCAACGCGATCAAATCGAGATGACAGGTCACCCACCTCCATATCCAGCTTAACTGTCTCTGACGGCACCGTTATTATGTTGCCAATTCATTCTCCTACTGTTGCCAAGCCTCCCTTTCCCAGCCTAATCCCCTCTTGTCCTCCCTTCCGCCGAGTCCGGTCTTAATCTTGTGCCATCTCTTCCATTGCTCATCCCTACTACACTTGATCTCTTCTTATGATGGTTCCCTCCGCGGATCCCCCCTTAGCAATCCTCTCTTCCTTTTTATTCCGAAACTCATTCTTCTTCTCCGCATCGGACCTCCGGAGTCATTCCACCGAATCCCCCCAGAACGTCTGAGTCTCGCCCGTTTCTGATGCTTGAATTTATACGGCGGATGCTATCAGCATGAAGCTTCAGACGAATTGTTGGAGCCTTTATTTGCATGCTGGTCGATACCCAACCCTTCACGTTCTGGTCCTATCATCACATTGCTGAACTAGAAGCCGGCTCCGTTCTCCACCGCTGTATTGCAGGGAGGAGCGTCTTTTGCCAATGATAACGCATCAACTATGTCTCCTGTACCTGAGGTAACGAGTAGGGAATCCAACATTCATGGAATAATAGTTGTTACAACAGGGTTGCGCGGAGTGGTGGCGGCTTCTGTCTTCCCTGGTTCATCAATGATGGCCAGACTCCTGTGCAGGATATGGCACTTGTCATGTAGCTGATAACATCTCTCGCGATGCCAATCGGGAACACATCATCCTGTCATTCATTTCCCTTCGTGACTGCACGCATGTAGGTCTATACTTGTGCTTATTACTTATTTGGGCGATAGAAAACTTTCACAAGGCCAACGAAGTTAACGCTGTAGGCATCAACGTTATGTATCATCATGTCCCAAACCTGAAGTTCCCTTTCGGCCGGGCCGAGACTATAAATTGACGCTAAACTGTCACTCCCAATAAGCGAACCTTGTCCCAACATAATTCTCGATGATGTGGCTGAGCTTGAGAAGACCATACCTAAAGGAGCCCTTACCTCCAAGTTTATTTCATCCGTACAGGCATCACTTCTTGACACGAATCTAGAACTCATACTAACTTATCCATTCTTGAAGCCTGCAAGGGAGAACAAGAAGTGGCGTTTCATGACATAAGCACAGAAGTGCTCCCTGTCAAGAATGCTCTCATTATGCTCCCATTGAGACTCTTCTATTTGCAGTGCGGTGATACGCTCAGCGACTGTTCTTCCTCCAATGTACTCACGGGAATAAACGTGGTCCCCACTGCGGAAATGGATGCGCCCATTGCCGCATGTTTAGAATGGGGATCGTGGGTTTCCTCGCCGAAAGGAAATCAGGTGTCAAGTGAGGCATTGTTGATTTACTCAAAACACGGGTAACTCTACCCTGTTTATATTTGCTGTAAGCACTCTGCGAACGGCTGCTAGAATTTCCGACAGCACGGAAACGATGGGAAACAGGCTGCATCATTTTACAGCGACGGTTGCTCACCCCGATTCAGCTGGATATCACACCATTGGGATGACCATCTTGGACGGTTCGAGATTCGTGCCTTCCGCTAACCGTGGATACGCCAAAATTGAGGTCATAACGGAAGGCGGTCCAAATCACAAGGCAACGTGTACGCCAGTGCATCATGGCTGACTTGGGGATTTAAAGTTCTCATCAGATCAAAATTCATTGGAAACAGGAGGCTGTTCGATATTTGAGATCAGCGAAGTCTTTTCGAGTCGTCATCAATACCACCATCAGGGGTTATGTGAGACATGCCTTGTTCATTTGACACATCACTGAGCGCACAACCTGTGACAGATCCTTGGCTAGTATCACCCAATCTGTACTGAAACTGGGGTCGACAGGGGAGATGTATGAACTTCGGAAACCTCCTTCTACCCTGCATACTGCCAGGAACGGACCATGACAATTTATTTGAAACTCCGACACAATCGGCGCCTAAATTCAATCTTAATCAATCCCTCTCTGTTCGCAACGTGTACGACTCACGTTCTACAACATTCTATCGCGAACTAACGACCAACAGAGATTAAGCTAACCCGTAATGACCCGTGAGTACCTTCGCCTTTGTGTTTAGCCTCTCACTTCACCTCAAACGCGACGGCACGATTCTTGATACCCTTTCTCGACCCCTCTCAATTCGCATGGGTCAACAGGAGGCAACCAACGAGAACAGGATCGACTTCGGGCGCAAAAACGAGCGGCGAATCAGAAGAAACCAAAGGAGAGTGCGGCAAACTTAGCCAAACGAAAGGAGGCGTAAGTGGTTACTCAATTCTTCCAAATTCAAATGATTTTCCCTAGACACAAACTGATATAAAACCTCAGAGATGCCGAGATCTTGAGAGCGAAACAGAAGGTGAGCAATTGTTCTGGAATTGTGCACAACTTGCGCCACTCCATGGTAGCTGATGATCCGGTTCCCATGATGAGCAGAAAGCTGAGGAGGCGAAGGCGGCTGCTGCTGCTGCTGCTGTCGCAAGTAAGAAATAACATCGGTCACGGAACAGGGCTTCGCCATGCGTCCTGTTTCCGTCTCGTTTTGATCGCTTTTACTTTGGCCTGGCGGCGGGATCTGAGGTCCGCTAACCCATGAAGTCATTGTAGTTTTGGAGTCTTAATCACGGGGGTGTTGGTTGTTCGCATGCAATACATTGTTGGTCACGACGACAATTTATCAGGGATTTATATGAGAGCGAGCTGGTGTATGTGACTAGTGCTGGGTAAAGGGGTTATATGGTATTTTAGTGATGTTATAACCACCATTGAGACAAGAAGCCGGGCCGCAACCCCAGGTTGAGGCGATCTCCGTGAACGGAATCTACCCATAAGCCTGTGGAGGCTCGATATGGCTAAAGAGAAAATGAAATAAGGAATGGGTAATTGAAATACCTCGGAAGACGTCCGCAGTTTCATATTATATTGCAAGATTGAACCATCCAAAGCCGTGGGGTCAAGTTTGCGACAACACCCTAAGACATTTTTACAAACCAACTCACAAACAGGGTGACGATGGGGCAGGGCGTAACCACCGCCCGTAATGAACCGAACGATCACTTCGCCGCTAACGAGGTAAAAATGGTACCTGTGATGGCATGCCTACACCTGAGCCATAGAAGACCCAATTTGTCAAGAAATCACATCTACACCGAAGTGGGATGCCAGGAGTTATCTCGTGAGAGCAATGTTAGGGAACCTAAGCAATATCTGTTAATTGACTCACACGTTTGCTTCTACTTGAGGATGGTTTACAGACCAGCATGATGGCGTGCGCCTGAACGAAGAACATCAGCCTACACCCACCTAAACACCTCACAGACGTTCGTCATGGTTTGTGACAATAAGGTTAATGCGGTACGTAAAGTCACCTTTCTTGAAGCCGCATGGGGGTGGAGGCATACACTTTTCCGTTTCGGGTATGTTCGAAAACATTGCCAACTGACGGAGGATTCACAGCCACACCGATGGATCACCGATGGATCCGTCCAATGAGCAAATTAGCCTTCCGACGCGACTCAGATGGACATGTGACAACATCGGGACATTGAATCTTGACCGTCACAATGCCGTGATGCCAAATGTTGCCAGTCTGGACAATTGTCGGCAACCAAAATCGATCACATCAATGACAGTTCCCTGCATTGAATAGCTGCCGCACATTGAAAACCACCAGAGCCTATTTCATCCGGCTGATGTCCCGTGATGCCTGAGAAAATATCAGAACTTGGGGCGCTGTCAAACGGGACCCCAGATCACTAGGAGAGCCGCCGTCCATTCAAGTTCTCGAAGGCACGGGGGCCAGTCATCTGATTGGTACAAAGGGGTCCAAGTTGAGGTGATGAGAATGCATGAGTTATATTGACCAAAGAACGATCCATCCCAGAGTCTGCATGTCACTCAAACTGTCCAGGTGTTGCCAAAGGCTCGTTAAAAACGGCGCGGGTAAAGGTAATTGACCATTCCGTAAGCTTTGCTTGGGTGGCAACCTTCTGTTTGAAATCGTGTGCGTACCTTGCTACTTAACCGCGTAAAGACAAGTGGAATGTTGAAGGACCCAACATGAACGGACCCTTTCGTCATACCAAAATACATATGTTATTTTTGTGTTCGTTCCCCGGACTTCTAAAATGGAAGGCTCACCAATCCTCTGGGTTGATCCAGCCATAACGCTGGATGATCGCCCCCGTATGATGACATGTTCTTCACCACTTCGGGCACTTCCACCTGTGGCCCCTAAAGAAGCCACCTTGAAAAGCCCAATCATTAAAGTTTATCGGCAGAGACCGGAATGACAGGAGTAATGAACATCCACGTGTTGAGCAGCTGAAATTGTTCATGTTTTGTAGCCGCAGACTGCGGATATTGGCAACGTAAGCCATTTTCGTGCAAGACTGAATTTGGCATCCGTGGAATTCTTGGTGAATATATCAGTCAAATCAGTGGTGACTCTGACGTTGTGAAAAACGCACTCGGGAAGTCACTTTAATTATCAATACTGTTCTAGAGTCATGTAAACGGGAATGAAAGCAGCCATGCAAACCAACTTTACTTGGAGACGTCATTTAATCTTCTCTGAGTTCCCCCCTTCTAGCCTACGTCGTCGGGTCGGTGTTTCCAGATTGGTGTCAGGCTGCATGCGCGACCAATTGTTCGGAGCAGGTGAGAGGTAAGACGGGAAGGGTTGGGGGAAGGGCATTCCAGGGGTGATCGAATACGGCTGGTTTGGGGGAGGCACATTATTGATTGGCTGATGGCGCGAACGATATAAAGACAGGAGCGCGTTGACAAAGATTGTTAGAAATGCCAATGAGCTCAGCGTGAAGGCCTTGACGGGAGCATGAGTTATATGCACGTTCTTCGCTTTTTTTTTTTGGCACTCACCAATGTCTTCCAACTGATCGGCTCAACAAAACCATTCACTACCTCTGCAATCATCTCAGCGCTGACCTTCGCTCGTCCTACTACTGCGGGATCCCGGTTCATGCATGCCTCCCATTTAGCACATTGTTGGACCATAGCCGGAACCGGGTTGGTATCACAAAGATTATTCTTGTATTGAAGAGCACACATAGCGATCTCTTGGACGATCTCTGACATGGACACTCAATTACTCCATCCGTCGCGTAAAGTTCTCGCAGAACATACCTTGGGAGTATTCCGCGACCCTCTGCTCAACGTCATGCTGGATCGTGACAATAAACTGAACCACAAGATATAGGAATAACAATATCAAAGAGAGGTTGAAGAAAAACTGCAGGTAGCTAGAGGGATGCCTGTTAAATAGGACAAAAATTAGACTTGATATGAGGGTACTAACCCAAGTAGAACATAGGGCGTTTCAGATGGTAGAGGAGCAGGAGCAGGCATGTTCAGGGTATAATGATTTGATGTATTCTGGGTTATAGGCATCATCTCGTCACTTCCATGATTGCTGGAATCGGAACCATCATCCTCGTCATTTGAGCTTTGTCGTAACCTAGACGATTTATTGATACGAGATTTTTGCCTTTGGTTGTAGACGCGCCGAAGAGCACCCAGCGCCATAGGTCTGCCGTTTTCTTTTTCATTCTGGCCTGGGTCGGCTTTGGCAGGGCTAGTTTCCAACATATCGATATCCTTTGGTTCATCCTGCTGGAACGTTTTGGCTGCAGAGAAATTCGGAGGAGGGGCCCAGGGATATGAAGGCGTTTGAGGCGTAGCTGGAGATTGGAAGATGAAGGGTACATTTTGATTGAGCGTTGAGCCAAAAATCGGTGTTTGAGGTACGCCAAGCGGGGACTGAGGCGGATGTACCTCGTCAATAGCACCTACACAAGGGTCAGAATTGTACAATCTCCTCATGGTTGCCAACTTACGTTTGCGTGGTGTGCTTGTGTCCTCGTCCTTGCTTGACCAGACTGGTTTAACGCCTGGACGATTGGTCCATTCGAAGTCCATGGGTGCTTCTTTGGATCTGTCTGTTCTGAGTCGTCTGTTCATGTCTACTAAATGGGTAAGGAGTTAAGGATAATCTGCAGCTCGGAAGGGTGCATAGGATAGTGAAATGTAGATGCAGTCCTGTAGGATTTCAGGACCCTCTGTCGATGTTGACTTTTGTTGACGCGTCCCGTCACGAGCTCAAGTCACATCCTCATCTACCGGCCCGGCTACTCCCTCTTATTCTCTGTCATGTTACGCTCCCTCCTCCTGTCAATATCCAGACCTATCTCTAGAAATCGTGCCCGGTCATTTCATTCTTTAGCGGGGCTGTCATCGGCAGAACTTCAAGAAAAATGGACAAAGGCTCCTTCAGCCAACCTCGTTCCCATCGTTATTGAGCAGACGGTGTGTTCAACCACCGATCCCAGGCCATTGGCCAGTACTCATCTTGGGGCTCGTGTTCCAGGGAAGGGGAGAACGATCCTATGATATCTTCTCCCGTTTGTTGAGAGAACGTGTGATCATGCTTCATGGCCCAGTGAGTCGCGAAAGTACTCCGCGTCCCACTTCAGCACTCAATATTTCAGGTAAGAGACACAGACGCAACGCTCGTCGTAGCACAACTGCTCTTCTTGGAAGCCGAAGACTCGTCAAAACCCATTCATCTATATATTAACTCTCCAGGTGGGAGCGTTACTGCTGGTCTCGCAATTTATGATACAGTGTGTACTCCGAACTGGGAATATTCACTCGGTGTTTTTACTCGTTTTTACTTACGACCTTATTTTAGATGCAGGCAAGCTATTTCCGCTCGATCTTGTACTGACGGTGTTAACGCCCGGGAAAAAAAAAAGTATGTTTCCTCGCCTATTCACACGTATAGCATTGGCCTTGCAGCATCAATGGGGTCGCTTCTCTTGGCCGCTGGCGAGAAGGGCAAGCGACATTGCCTGCCAAATGCAAGCATTATGATCCATCGTTGGTTTCCGCTCTCTATACCATATACATACCTGTTTGCTTACGGAACATGCCATTAGAACCCTCGGGTGGTGCCTCAGGACAGGCTTCCGATATTGCTATTCACGCAAAGGAAATTCTCCGAATCCGACAAGTCTTGACGAGCATCTATCAAAAGCACTGTGCCAAGCCGGGTGAATCTGAAGCCGAGGGGTTAATGCGCTTTGGTCAGGTCCCATGTTATCACCGCTTCTCACATGACTTCTCACTCGCTGGATTAATGACTTATAGAGAAGGCCCTAGAGAGGGATTATTATATGACGGGTGCTTCTATTTTTCTCCATCCTCATCAGCGTGTGATTCTAACATCTGGAGTAGCACAAGAAGCCATGGAATTTGGCATCGTGGATGGCATCCTCGAACGTAGACCAACATCAGATACATCTGGAACAGCTCTGTGACATTTCCACGGGACCCACTTCTATTTGTACAATTGCTCCCAAATCTCCTGACTAATCATGGAAGTTCCTTCTGATGCTCGCTTTCAATATCGTCGCCTAAATAGCATTGATACCATGAAGTCAGGTTGGCAGCCCGAACTTCGAGGCCCGGTTTAGCTCATAGAACCCTCTTTGACCTGGGGAGAGAGACGAACCAGATGGGTCGATGATTGGGGATTGGGTTACTCCGCTTGCGAATATGCCGTGGCGCCCATATCGACTTCTCCGGTTTCCCCAGTTTGTCGGAGGTCGCTGGTAGCTTCCTTTGCCTCCTATCATCCTACACCTAACTGCCCTAGTCTTTGTTGCTGATCTCGTCTAGAAACGTTCCTTCTGAGTGGTAGGCTATCAGACTTATCCTCATGTTCCAGAAATAATCATATTCCTTTAATGGCCCAATAATCGATTGCAACCAGGAGTTCAATCACGACCCACCTGTCAGACTACTAACGCCGCCCCGGAGCTGAATATGAATGAAATTTGTTTTATCTTGCCGCTGATCAATTTTCGATCAACCCCATTATCCATCACATTCTTTGATATTCTCTTCGATCTGTCGCGATTCATGCTTGAGACATCGCTGGAGCAGCCGCTTAAATGTACGTGGTGGTGAACCCGGCTGACGATAGATATCTGACAACATATCAAGCGGCGCCCGTCGGCGAACTTAATTCTAACATCGTGCAAATCAAGGTTTCGATGCGTTCCCAGGCTAAAGGTTGGATACATTCGGGTCTTGACATCTCCATAGTCCGCTTGCTTCGACCTCGAGCGTAAGCATACGTATCCTGTTATACAATCAATGATTACTCAAGACTCACATGCCCAGAATGACAAAAAGGAAACACGCAAAGCTGTTAGTCTGCTGAATCCTCGCAGGATGATCCAGTTCCACAAACCGGGACCAGAAATTAAGCGGACAATTCTTCCCACTCATCTCTTCGCCACCTTCCCACTGATGGGTACTGGTCACTCTCCGGGATGAGAACACTCCTTGTCCTAAATACAACCTGCTCGCCCCGACTGTTCCAATTACAAGTTACACGATGACTACGGCTTGCCACATGGTGATTTCCTTCGCACCAGGGGGAATTCAACAAGAAGCATTCACCTCCTTCCAATTCCCATGCCAGAGGAAAATCAAAACTTAAATATCCATATTTTCTCCTGCCGCTTGCAGCGAGTGCACCTACCAAGAAGGGGTTATGATCCCCGTTCACCGGAAGTACCAACGGCAACAACCCACATCGTTCAATTCTTCTAATCACCTGGTTCACGATATCCAAATGCCCCGCCCAGACAGCTGATGGCCTCTCTACCCACGCCACAAACTCCGAGGTTTTTAGGGACTGAGAGTCTCAGTCTCCCAGGGTGACCCGGTGATGATTCTCAGACGGACAACTTTGGCACATATTAAGCGAGTAGTTTTCTACTGGAGGTTGTGAGGCTATTAAAAGTAGCGCGCAAGAAGTGCGTATTGGATCTCAACAGCTTGCGAAAGATTGTCTGGAATGGGATTTGTATTAAGCACCCGCCAATAGCATCTTTCATTTGCTTCCGTTCATCAGTTTAGCACATGCTTGCTGATAATTCTATTTTTACTCGCTGCCACGTTACATGCTTGCCACGACATGACACAAGTGCCGATGAGATCCATATTAGGGGTTCATCTCGAATTCCGATGACTCCAAAAAGGATATGCATTTGAACTCAATTGTCTTTATAGGGTCTTTATAGGAGAACAGCATTGACGGCGAGTAGTGCAGCTTAATTCCAGCGACAGCACCACACAGCACCTAGTGGCTCGTGTTATACAATGCATCCTTCTAAAAGACTGGTGGTGGTATGGGGCGAGGACGGGCATCTCAAAGTAGAAAAATGCAACGATAAGATGATGCGACATCCGTCGCCAGTACTGGCACTCGATTGTAACACGTGGAATCGCCCCCAGGGTATATCATGTATAAGCTGTCTTGAGGCACATTGTACTGTCTCCTCTGTATAAATATATGTGCTAATAGTTGCTAGGCGAACTATCTCAATCACTGGATGCGAGAGTTATCAAAGCCAGGTATCCGTGATGCCGACGATGGTTCGCCGGGCCCGCACGATAAGTCACCCAGTCCGAGTGTGAGATCACAATTGCAATATTCCTGTGCGCGTGTTCTACGCATCATGTTCATCTTCTTGATTTCTTATCATAGTCCTGACTGCTCAACCAAACATGTCGCTCTTTTTCTTTCCACATTTGATATATACTACTCACTAAATCTGAATGCCAGATCTAGATGGGGTATCTACCTCCGAGTCTCCGACAATGTCTGAAGATCTTTTTTCCACTGCTGCAACCCAACGCGAGTGACGTTATCCGCTTTCTAGGATATCCGAGGACCAAAGCACTTTACAGGCCATGTCAATGCGTCGAAGACGTCAGACCCCAAGTGAAACTCCTCACCCCACTGACGCCTATTTACCCATTCGTGGCACGGACAAACCCCATAACCGAGCTTGTTCACCCGATCCGAATTTCAGGATGAGATCTTACTACCATTTCTTGCATTTTTACATTGAGGATGATCCCGTCAAAAAAAAAACAGGCACCGACCTGTATACATCATGGGCGCTGGGGGGAGTCCATAGGGGCCAACACGCGACACCAACGGCGACCGACCACTCGGGGTGATCGGACATTAGGCTCCTGAGTCCAACTTCCAAACAGTCCAGTCTAAATTAACACTGGGCGTTACATGCTAGGTGTCGACAGAGTCAGGGACCCCGTTCCCCATATACACTCGATTCTAGAAACCCAAACTTTCGCGATATCGGATCTCAGGTTCACTTTGCCTCATTTCAGTGCTTATTACTCTCCGGCAGGGCCCCTCCACACCTTTGCACGGTGATCTCGGTACCCCTGCCAGCGATATGACTTGCACTGCATTCATCCTCAACCCCTTCTGCGCATGGGCATACAGTAGCTTCCGGCATGCTCGCCAGATCCCGGAAGAAGTCGTGATCGATTCACACACAGAACGATTCAATCACCGCAAAGTTTATCTCGCTTACACGACTTCATGAAGGGAACACAAACCTACCAGCCAGCCCCCAGAAGCAAGCACCGCCTAGTTGGCCAAAATGACACAAAACACCCGAACGTGCAAGCCCGAATCCGAGTTAAGAACTACAAATTCATGAAATCATAAACAATGATCATCATTCTGGGTATTTCCGGACTTTGCAAAAGATTGAGCTTGCCATGAAGAGTCATATGCAAGATCTAAGGGTCAAGCTTCTTGAATGACGAGACGAGGCCTTGCCCATCGCTTTCTCGAACCTGAACCAATATTTCGTCCCTTCACCCAAGTCGTGTTCTTTTTCTCCCGAGTCCGGTGGCAGTTCACGGGCCGACTCTTGAGCTTGAGTATAAGTCACCCAGAGAGTCGGTCATTGATACTGCGCACCCCTTTTTATGTATCTTGCCACAGCCCTCGCCGTCTGCTAGTTGAAATGCGCAGTAACCAAGGTGCTTCGGCCAACAGGAGTAAGCATACACCCACAGCTTTCACATTCAAATTCCTTGCAGGCGTGTCGAACCGTGACAACATACACAATACCACCACAATGGCCACCAAGAACCCGGGCAACGATTTCAGTTTTCCGTGGTCATCCACTCAATGATCTCCTCGGGAGGGCTATTAATCAATATAACACATATCGCAAGTCACTCTTGTCCATACATGATACACATTCAAGTAAGAAGGGAGGGAGGATGGGTAAAAAATAACTAATGCCGGGTGCGAAGTAATAACGAGCACTGAGAGTGAATAATTCGAGGATCAGCTCTTTCTGTGGTTAACTAGTTTCGTGACAGTCATGCGAAGAGCGCAAAGAGGGGGCGGACGAAGAAAAAGCTGGAAAGCCAGTTGATCAATCTCTCAACTATGTCTAGGCCCATTGTAGATCGTGTCGTCCACCCAATTCGACCTCGCCGGTTGTTGCGGAGGAGGACCATATCCCCAGTTTGGTCGTTGTTGAGGTACCGGGCTATACACTACTTTCGACGACCTAAATCATCCCATCCCATCAACCAACATTTCAACTGAAACAAGCTAACCAGAAACATGCCTTTGTCCCAAGATATTTGGCGCGCTAACGTAGCCGGGAGCACCCCGATCTTGACTCGATAGTCCTCGTTGATGGGTCGGCATGCTCGACACGACAGGCGGCACACTCGCAATAAACGTCGTCGTGGTTGGTTTACGGCGTCCACAACAGCAACGTTTCACAACTACGAAGATGCAACAAATTAGATAAAACTTTTGTGCTAAAAAAGATACAAGTGACATCGGCGGATGAACGTACCTCTGAATACCGCCCACAAAAGGAGTAACGCAACCAGTCCCGCAACTATCGTCACCGGAATCGCGATCTGCAGATTCCGGACATACCACGCCTGTTGAAATTCGAATTCCGGTCAGCCTTTACGTTCTCTTCCTTCCATTCCCTTTGTATAACATGCATGCAAAAGGAGAACAGCACCTTACCTTGGCTGTGGCCAACGCTCCTGCAGACTGGCACTTCCCACCAACACAAGTCCCGCCGAAACCTGCCGACATAAACCAGCCGATGAGTGTTGAATATGACTGATCAAGGGAGGGATACACACCACAAGGAGACCCGTCAATGAGAAGTGCAGACAATATACGACATTGGTTAGGCACGTTCGGGTCCTTGCAAGAAACTTGGCAGCTGTTATCAGAACGGTTAGGACACGCTTCCTTGAGACCCATCGACCCGCCAATCGTCTGGCATTGTTCTAAAATTGTGCTTTGGTTTGAGCGGAAATGGCGAGAAGAAAGAATATCTATATACTGACGGGATACGGAAGTGCATAATCCACTCGCGCATGCAAGATCACCACTTCCACAACTCTGACCTAAAAGGATAGGGGAATCGGTATGATGTTCCTCTCGGGAGAAGTAAAATGAAACGAACCGTTAGGTGCCACGACATCTGCTGGACAAGCCGACGAATTTCCCGTGCACATTTCGGCCGTGTCACACGCCTGGTCCTTGGACGGCCTACACACCTGCGTACTCGGTGCAAACGTACATTGCTCTGTGCAACACGGACTACTCCTCGGATCACAAACCGCCCCAGACCTGAACTTGCATGTCTGGGAATCACAACAATTACTCTCCACGCCCTGTCCAGGATCACAATCTTCTCCCTTCTCCACAATCCCGTTCCCGCACATCTCCAAGCCAACGAGGTCGAGATTGGGATTGGGGTCGATCAGGCAGGACGTGTCGGTGTGTGCACCATCAACTCCCCGCATCGCCGTGCCTATTTTTGGGGAGGGTGTGAGTCCAGATTTAGTGGTTCACATGGGGTTTCATTTGAACGACCCACAAATATTTCCAATGCTACAAGGCGAGAAGTCTTGTTCTCCCGATTGAGCAACGGGGCTCATGATGAACTGGGCACCCGCATCACAGGTGGTAGTGCTCATTGGGCAGCACGGGGGATTAAACGTACATCCGTCACTCGAACACTAGGTTCATCAGTGAAGAGTCAATTGGTGAACCTTAAAAAGTTTGACGGCAAACACGACGTACATCATGCTGAAAGCGTGCGGTCGACAATCAGCTCCGAGGCGTATATGCAAAAAAGCTTAAGACAGGCTACTCACGATAGCACCAAAGTTGTGACCAATCTCATGAGCAACAACTTGCCACTCTAATCGTCCAGAGGTCGAAACGGCGGCGCCCGTAACGGTTTCTCCGCTGTCACTGGAGCTTGTCGATTGGTGACATCTGGGGACCAATAAGAAATTACCTCGGAAAGGGTGGCCTGGAGTCCTTACAGAGTTCCGAGCCAAGCAATACCAACTTCAGTGCCAGTTGGGCAACCGCTCATAAGGTGCCACAGACCAGTACTGTCGTTCCCTTGCTTGCCTCTCCAATCAGAGAAGAGGGACAGGCGGTTTTCAAGCGTGACAGTGTTGCAGCCCACATTCCAGGCCATGTTGGGGTCAGCCGTTGAAGGACAACTGGCGAAACAAAGCGTAAGTTCTCAATTCAAGGAAGCCGATTGAATGCCTTGCCTTCCGTTCTGAACCGCCAGGTGCAAGATCCCTAAACTGACGTTGAACGTATTCTAGCGCGACATTAAATAAGATCAAGGTAAATTCAAATGAAGACGGACTTTAAAGTGTGTGCTTGCAGCGTTCCATGTATTGAGGATCTGGCGGGTAGCATTCTCTTGTGACCCGAGTTGCCCGACATAGGCGCAATCAGCAGCGACTCCCATGAGAACCTAAAGTATAGTCATCAGAATCCTAAATGTGAAACTTGAAGCCTAAAATTCAACCAACAATCTTCTGGGAAGTCGGGCATCCAGCAGTCTGGCCAATGAAGTCTCGGAAGCTGAACCGGATCATGAATCCTCCAAAATGAAAACCAAAAGCATAATTGACACACTTATTTGTCATGCCATTTGAAGGCACATCATCCCGAGGGGCTAATGTTCCATTCTTGAAGAGTCCAAACGGGTTATCATACCACCTGGAAACTGAGGGTGACGGTTGGCGTAAGATTGGGTTCTGCAACGGGTCCTTGTTATAATCCAAGCGGTCATGTCCACAACCGTGCCCAACCACCGCTTCAGTCTTACCACCAGCCTTTGCAATTACCTCCTCAGGCGACATCGTATCCGACTCGCGCCAAATAACCAAATTTGAGTCCAAACCCTCATCTGCAACCTCTATGTGGTCCACGTCCAACTCGTGCTTTGTCCGCAAATAATTATGCTTTGTCATGATATGATAAATATCCCCGCTAACAGAAAAAGCACCCTCAAATTCGGGTGCAATACCTGCATCAGCATCTCCTTGATGGTGAACCATGATGCGCGCCCAGCCCAAATGGGCAGGGTGTGTTTGGTCAGGCACAATGCGCGCAGCATCCTCGCGCATTCGTGTAGGGGAATGATAAGCAGCGACGACTTCGCCCCAATAGACTTTCACACTCTCACGCAAGAGTGGCTTTGAGTGTGTGATGACTGATCGACCGTCTGGTCCGATGTCATAGTAGTTTATCCTGGCTTTCGGATGGATGAGTTCGTCGTTGGGTCTGAGATGGAGGAAGAAGGTTTCGTCAAAGGCGGAGAGGATGAGGCGGAAGGAATCGTCGTGGCGGAGGGTGTTTGTGTGCGGAGAGGGGATATGTTTGCGGTGTAAAGAGGATAAGAGGGGTATAGGTGTTCTAGGTATAATCTCTAGAGCAAGGGTGGAGGGATGGGCGATTCTCTTGAGCGGCCTTGATACCGGGCCATGAGCTGATGAACGAGTCGAATGATACGTTAGGAGTGACCCTGAGGAGAGCCCGACCAGGGCTTACCGTGTACAGTGGCCCATAAAGTAGCTGTTAGTAAAACGACCAGCGCATAAAGGGGGTGTAGGGGAAGCATGTAAAGGAGAAACCGCCTAGATGGGTGCCGGGAAGGAAAGAAGGAAGCGATGTACCGAGGGTATAAGTAGGATGGAGAGGGCGAGGCGAGCGAAAACAGATGTGCTTGGCGTTAGTCATGGGGTGTGCAAGATACAAGCACACTATTGCCATACCTGCGGCAAGGGAAAACCAGCGGCGAAGATTTATCGGTGGGGAGATTAGGGTATTTGGCTGGCGGTCTGGTCGTCGTTGACGGTGATCAAGAGACGAAAAGCCAATGTTTAGAAGAGGTGGGGGAGGTCTTTCACGACCGTAACCAGTGTGGCTATGACAAGTACAAAATTACATCAGCATCAACAGAAGTTCATCAGATACCCCTAACAGCTGTCACTCTCATACAGAAATCTTGAACGGATGCACGACCGAAAATCAAGTACGAATGTCGTCTCTTTCTGGACCGTGTGGTGATGGCCCAACAACCAGCTATTCACTAGGATAGATAAAGCCTCATTCTGAGGTCTCGTTTCATCTAGTATTACTAGTAATACGCCATCCGCGGCCGCAGTAACTGGCTATCAGGTCACAGGTGCCTCGAGTACACCCAAGGGGCTGCTGTTAGCCAGCCGCTTCGCAAGCCGCCGAAATGCCCATGAAGCGCCTGAATATAGACCCGTTCCTGATTTGGTATCATACCTCCATCACTGATTTTTTTTTTTCATTTTCGTCCTCGATATACCCTTAAGAGTTTCCGTATCATATTTCCCCCACCCCTAACCTTCTGATACACCACGATGTCTCATGACGTTGTTGATGCTAAATCCAGCGGAAAGAAGCTAAAAAAGTCGAAATCCAAGTCGAAACTGGAGGGCAAGGAGGTTGATCCTGCCGAAACTGCGCATTCGAACCCTGGTGTAGTTACTCCACCGGCCGAAGGTGCGTTGCTGATACATATCTCATGGAAGTGGCTCTTAAACATTTTGGGGGATGGCACTGTAGAAAGCCAAGACGAAAAGGCGAAACGTAAGGAGGAAAAGAAAAGGAAGAAGAAAGAACGGAAGGAGAAAGAAACCTCTTCGGGACCTGCTACTCCTGCTGTTACTGAAGAGGATGCTATGCAGGTGGACTTTGAACGTGTGTATAGTTGTCCCGTCAACGTTTTCAATAGTTTCAGTAATAAATAATATTTAACAGCTCAAACAGCCTCTAAGAAGCACAAGAAAAGGAAGCGTAGTGAGCAGGATGAATCGGCCGAACCTAGTGAGATTGAACACTGTTGTCCCTGGCTACCAGAAGCTAAACCTGGGGTCGTAGTTACTAACGGAGTAGAACAGGAGAAGAAGAAGAGGAAGAGGAAGAACACCGAGGCGAGTATCCGAGGCGAAGGTGCGTGTCCTTTCTATTTCTTGTCAGGTCACGAAATGCTTACTATGTGAGGTAGACATCGTATCCACCGATCAGAAAAAGCAAGAGTCGAGAATCTCGCAGGAGCCGTCACTAGAAGCCGACGAGTCCTCAAAAGCGAAGAAGAAAGAGAAGAAAGATAAAAAGAAACGGAAGCTTGAGTCCTCCGAACCATCTACACCAGCCTCTGACCTCCAGCCCGCTGCAATTTCCTCTACGCACACCACTACATCTCCCCCTTCCGAAGCCGAGGCAAAAGTTTTCCTCACGAAACATAACATCACAATCACAACACCCGATGATGTGCCACCCCTTACACCCGTCATCACATTTGACCAGCTCAGCATTCCTGACGGTCTCCGAGTTGCCTTTACCAACTTCAAAGAGCCTTCACCAATCCAAGCTTGTACATGGCCGCCAGCACTAGAAGGACGGGACGTCGTTGGAATCGCTGAGACCGGCAGGTAAGGTCCTTTGTCTTATCAGAAAAACGGGTTGGATTGACGACAATCTTATCCCAGCGGCAAAACCCTAGCGTTCGGCATTCCCGCACTTTCCCGTCTCATCCAATCACCACCCAAATCCAAAAAGCAGTCAACGGTCTCCGTGCTAGTCGTCGCACCAACCCGTGAACTCGCAATTCAGACCCATGATACCCTCTCCGCGCTCGGAAAACCCTTTGGTATCGCCAGTGTTGCCGTTTTTGGCGGTGTACCGAAAGACCCTCAGATCAAGATGCTTAAGAACGCGAGCAAAGCGAAAGATGGCATGGTTACGAGAATCGTCGTCGGTACCCCAGGGCGGATACTAGATCTGATGCACGAAGGGGCTTGTGATCTGAGCGGGTACGTTCCCTACGCGAACTAGAGGTTTTCCGCCGGCTCGGTGAATAAAAGGGCTAACCTGGATTACCGACTTGTAGGGTCGAATACCTCGTGCTGGACGAAGCGGATCGAATGCTAGACAAGGGCTTCGAGAATGATATCAGAAATATCATCTCGAGTACAAAACCGATGGCGGAGCGCCAGACAATGATGTGTGAGCCCCCCCCCCCCTCCCTTCCCTCCCCTATCACCGAGAACGTAAGGGAGCTGATTCCTTAATTGCGATTATACAGTCAGCGCTACATGGCCAGAAGCTGTGCGCCGCTTGGCGAGCACTTTTCAACGTAATCCCATTCGGGTGACAGTCGGAAGTGACGATCTAACAGCAAACAGCCGTGTTGAGCAGATAGTCGAGGTCTTCGACGATGCTCGATCAAAAGAGTAAGTAAAAATAACGCAAACATCCGCCAAAAAACCCTTTGCGTATATCACTCCTAATCCCCATTTCTGTTCCTCGTAGCCAACGGCTCCTGGCAGCACTTCGCGCCCAGTCACACAAAAAGACGGCCACGGCCGGCTCGACCGGATCCCGGATCCTAATCTTCGCATTGTATAAGAAGGAAGCATCAAGGGTGGAACAGATGCTTCAACGCCAGGGCTATGCTGTCTGCGCACTTCACGGAGATATGTCCCAAAATGCTCGAATGGAGATGCTCGAGAGCTTCAAAAATGGGAGCACGAATCTCATGGTGGCTACGGATGTCGCAGCACGAGGGCTGGATATTCCCAATGTGAGCGTAGTGATCAATTATACCTTCCCATTGACGATCGAGGACTATATCCACCGAATTGGGCGAACTGGTGAGTGGAGGTGTCCAGCCTTGTATGAATTGATGAGGCTGTGGCTGATGGGTGATGGGTGTATTGTTGTAGGACGGGGAGGAAAGAGCGGCAAATCGATCACGTTTTTCACAGGAGACAAACACGAGCGGTCGTTGGCAGGGGAGTTTGCCAAGGTGCTGCGGGAAGGTGGATTTGACTACGAGGGACTGAAAAAGTTCCCGATGACAATCAAGAAGAAGGAGCACAGTGTGTACGGTGCATTCTACCGGGACGACATAGCTGCACCGACTGGGCCTACCAAGATAGTATTCTGAGAGTAGATGCTCCAATGAGACCTGTAGAGTAGATGTGATGACAGTACATCTGATTCCTGTGTTGGTGGGAGAGATCACGCGGAGGGACATGACATCAATTCCAAGAGGCCATCATCCCGCAGATCGCTCTCTCATCCGCCCTTATATCCCACCCACCATCTCCTCCAATACCCAACATGATGGGTCTCTTCTCTTCAACCGCATCTACCTTCTCTCGTGCCGTGAAGCCACGCTCCTCCCTCGACAATAACAGGGACGGCGAGGACAAACCTCCCTCAGACACCGAGCCCGACGACACCTCCATCCTGTACGTCTCCCCCCCTCCCCAATCCTCCCATCCCCTCGCTGATAAACACAATCCAGAGACGAGAATGAAGGATCCATAATCACCTCCTTGATCTCCCAACTCCGGCACGTCCATCCTTCCCTGGTCTCCAATGCATAACAGCAAACTGACAATCTCCCATCTCTACATTTTCCCTTCAAGCAGAGTCGGCATGGATCTCTCCCGCGTGACTTTCCCGACATTCGTCCTCGAGCCACGGAGTATGCTCGAGCGAATCACAGACTTTATGTCTCATCCAGATCTTCTTTTCGGGTGCGTCTACTTCTTCCTCAACCGCTAAGCAAATACGCTCTCATACTTACACTCAATTGTCAGAGCCGAAAAGTGCAACGATCCCGAGGAACGTTTTATCCGGGTCCTCCAGTACTATCTTGCAGGGTGGCACATCAAGCCCAAGGGTGTAAAGAAGCCGTGCGTGCCTCTCCAAATAATCTCATCCAACACATATCCAAGGCTCATGTCCATGGCGTATACAGTTACAATCCAGTCTTGGGCGAATTCTTCCGTTGTCGCTACAACTACGGGGATGGCACCCAAGGTTTCTACATTGCTGAGCAAGGTAAGCCAGGGACCACGTCGTCAACAGCCTCGCACACACCACGTTCCTTGCACTGCATTTGAGCAACTGGCATCACTAACACGATCTCACCACGCCCACAGTCTCCCATCATCCGCCCGTCTCCGCCTTCTTCTATATTTCCCCCGAAAACCACGTCAGCATCCTCGGCGAATTACGTCCCAAGTCCAAATTCCTCGGCAATAGTGTATCAACGACAATGGAAGGCGAGAATCGCGTATCACTGCTCGGAAGACCGGAAGACGGTGGTATGCACTTCATTTTCCTTTTTGTTCCCGATATTGAATGATCTGCTCATGACACCGGTTCAGAGTATATCGTAACCATGCCCAACATGTACGCCCGCGGCATTCTGTTCGGGAAGATGGTGTTGGAGCTGGGGGATACGTGTATGGCCAAAAATGAGAAGCATAATCTGTTCTGCGATCTGGACTTCAAGACCAAGGTACGCCATGTGCACCTCCTCCTGCCAAGTCGCATATCTGGCATCTGACGTCATACCACAATTCAGGGCTTCTTTTCGGGCACGTACAATGCAATTGCTGGGCGAGTGCGACGCAACTCTTACGAGATCGGGGAAATAACGGGCAGATGGAGCCATGTTATGGAGATCAAGAACACAAAGGTGTGTGGTTCACCTCATTTTATCTTGTTGAATTCTCATCTCACTTGAGCAATGTCATTTCTTTTGTTAATATCAGACTGGCCAAAAACGCGTCTTATTTGATGCAGTAAAGGATGGCCAGAACGTATGTCCGAAATGGGTGCCTCCTGAGGAGGAACAGGAGCCGAACGAGTCCAGGAGGTTTGGTCTCGATTTCTTTTACCCTCTTACTGATCCTGAAACCTCGTATCTATCTAGACTATGGCACAATCTCACACGAGCGATCAACGCCAAAGACATGGAAAAGGCGACAGAAGCCAAGTCGGCCGTAGAAGATGCCCAACGAGAGCAGCGAAGAAGGATGGAAGAAAACAACCAGAAGCATGTTCAGAGGTTCTTCGAACATCGTGATGGACGGTGGATTCCAAAAATCGAGCAAGTTCCCCTTTCACCCGATCCTTCTTTGTTCACTAGCTGACATGTGATACTAAGACTTCCATCTGATCCGAAGACCGCCACACAGGTCGTCCAAGACTGGCTTTTCCCTCCGAAGCAATCCTCTAGCGCAGTTACAGCCTCCTAATTCTTCTATCCTTCGCCCCTCATTTACTCACATGTCAGTATATCAGTGCTTGTTCTCCTTCACGCATTGTGTTCATGTGTCGTGCTTTATTCTTTGATACTTCTCGTGTAGTTACGTTCAGATGTAGATCCACCATATTATTTTGCAATCTATTCCCGAGTGTACACTGTAAATGGTGACGGTCAAAATGAGGGATTTGGGATGTAAATAGGGGTATATGTACAGGTTCAAAACGATATGACAAGTATTTGAGGAGACAGAAGATTGAAGGAGAAACCGGACGACCGAAATTGAGAGTTAGGTATACCCATGATATGCTTCACAAGAAAATTTAGAGTGTGCCATGAAACAAGCGACGAGAAAAAAAGAGGAAAATCAAATCAAAGAAATATTACGTCGATTGTAGAGAAAGAGTCGATTTTTTGAGAAGAGAAAAGGAAATGACATTTACTCATACCAACCATCTTCGCGCAACGTTGGAGCAGCCGAAGCCACACTCAACGCGGGAGAAGCTGGTCTCGGAGTAGCAAAGTTCGATCGGTACGCAGTAGTCTTTGGGATTCCTCGTCCAATGTTCGAAGGGTATCGTCCTGTTGGTGCATGGACACTGCTCAGACTAGGATATTTGACTGGAGTCCCGCGAGTGGGTGCATGTATCGAGTCCCAAACTGACGGTTGAGGTGGCGTGGTACTAGCGGTGCTTGATGCAGCATGACTGGTGAATCTTCTTGTAGGTGTTGCCGAACGGTTAACATAAATCGTGCTTGCGCGAGAATCGGGACGAGTAGGAGCATGAGCATACCCATTGGTCGCGGAGCTGCGATAGCTGGAGCCAGGAGTAGGTTCAGGAGCAGGAGCAGTTGCCCTCTTCTCGAGCTCAACTTGCATCGTTCTAACTTTGTTCTCGAGCGCAGTGATGGTCTCCCGCAACTTGGCTTCGCGGTCCTGCAGATACAATGAAATTCCGGCCTATGCATATAATCAGGTAATGGAAAATACACACCTTGGCTGCACGATCCTCTGCCTCGCGTTCCTCAAGTTGCAATTTAACGAGCGAATAATCCGCATCCAGTTGTGCATGAGTCTGTTCAGCCTGATCCAGCTTGGTCTGGATCGCCTCAAGTTGTCCCTCGACCTCCTTTGCACGGCGCTCCCACTCCACCGATCTCTGCTGAGCCTGCGCAAGGTTCTGCTTCGCTGTAGCTACGTTCCTCTCGCTTCCCATGAATTTATTCTCAAGGTCTTTGAAGCGTTTCTGCAAGTTATTGTGTTCAACTTCCAGCATCCTGCTTTGTTCACGGTAGCGACGAAGCTCCTGTAATTCCTCGTTATCAGCCTGCCCGATGAGGTTCGTCAACAGGTCGATCTTCTCAGAGGCTTGGCGCAAGTCGTCCCAATGGCGTTGTTGTGACTGGAGTTCGTCATGCTGCTTTTGCAGGGCTTCGAGAGCATGCGTTGTCGTCTCCTTCTCACGGGTCGCAAACTGCACCTGCATCTCCAACGTCACAATCTTCAACAGAAAACATCAACACTAATCCCTTTGAACATTTGAGCTGATACTTACCTTCGACTCCAGAGTTCCTTTAGCATTCACAAGCTCCTCGTTGGACTTCTCGAGCTCAGTGATGCGATCTGTACTCGCCTGGGTCGCAACGTCGGCGGCCTGCAGACGAGACAAAGCCTTCGACAACGCTTCTTCGAGTTCTGCATTCCTGGCCCCAAGGGCAGTTGTCTCGGCGGCCTTCGTCGTTGATGCCTTCTCGAGCTCCTTGACTTGCATACGCAGGCGCTCACGATCAGCCTCAACCTCTGCAAGTTTCTCACTCAATACATCCTTCTCAACACGGACCTGACCATGGGCACTGCGAGCCTTGGCGAGCTGCACTTGGTAGTCTGCGTTGGCCTTGCGGAGGTCTTCGATCTCCCCGTCCGTCGAATTGCGCAAGTTGATGAGGTCAGTCAGGGTTGTCTGGAGGGTAGCAGTGGCAGCAGCAACAGTTTCCGGAAGAGCTTGCACCTTAGCTAACACGTCGTTGTTCAACGAAAGAGCCTTGTCACTGTCATCCGCGAGGGCCTTTTGACTCTCCACCAACGCCTCAACCAAAGACTTGACCTCCAGGACATCCTCATCCTTCTTCGACGCAGCGAGAGTCTCCAACTTGGCAAGTACGTCCTTCTGACCGGTAACAACACCCTCCAAATTCGTGTCGAACTTGCCAGGTAGCTTCTCGATAACCTCAGTAATGTTCTTCACGCCAACGCCCAACTCTTCCTGCTTGGCCTTGAGGATATCCTGCGCCTCGACCAAGCTCTCAAGCTTGTTAGGAACAACCTGCGAGGGCTCCAGCAATTGTGATAATGATTCATTGACCTTCGCCGCAATCGTCTCCACATTATATGCCTTGTCCCGCACAGCCAGCCTCGAGTCAAGTCTCTCGACCACCAAGTCAGCTACTTGCTCCTTGATTTCGAACGCATCAATGGGTGCAATTGCACGTCGAACCTCCGTAATCAACTTCAACGTGAGCGCGTCCGTGTCAACAACAGGCTCCCTCATCGAAGGCAAAAGAGGTAACAAGCTCTCGACGATTAGCCCAGCAGTCTCCCTCTTGTCAGAAGCGAGATCAATCAACTGAGTGATGTGCGGTTTAACAGCCTGGGTAAGCTGCGCCGTCAAGAAATCGTAGTCCAGAGGTTCCGTCCGCAGAGACGTAAGGATAGGTGTGAGGACATTAACGAGCTTGTCAACGAGAGCATCCCGTTCGCGAGCAGGTGCAGCGTGGCTAATGGCCTCCTGCCTCGCAGCCATATCCGAAATGGCTTCCCGAATTGCACCAATGACCCTGTTCCCGACGCCCTCCACGATGTTCTTGATATCCTGATCATGCCTACTCTCAGTACCACTTCCACCAGCAATACCCCTCAATTCGTGCCTGACGGCAGTCAACAATTCCTTCTGACCCTCCTCGACAACATCCTTGATCAATTGGAAGTCCATCTCACCGCGAGCATCCATCTGCGTATCCTCCAAACTCCTGGCCGCAGACTCTTGCAACTGGGTGCGGAACAACGAAATGACGTCTGCAATCTGCGCCTCTGTCGATGGATCAAGAGCTTGTCCGTTCTTCTTAGCACTTTGTGCAATCTCGCGACGGAGTTCAGCAAATTTAGCATCGAGCATTTGACCGACGACATGCTCGACACGATGTAGTTCCATACGACTAGTAAGATCCATGGGAGGAACTGAGTCTTGCGAGGCAGAGGAGATATCCGCCAAGTTATCCGGTAGCGATGAACGACGGCGAGAATGACGATGGCTAGTACCAAAGACGTCGTCGTCAGAGATTGACCCGCCCTTATCCTTGGACCCGCCCAACCCTGAATGGGAACGACTATGCGCAATCTGAGGCACATCGTTATCATCCATTGAAGGTCGGCGGAAATGGTCGTAGATTTCGCGAGAGCCGAGTCTCGAACGCACAGTCCTCCTGGTTCGCTCCTCATTCGCCAATGCCTTGAACAACCCTGCTGGGACTGTATTATTCGATGATGCAGGGTTCTTGAAGTCCAACGGAATCGGTGCCCTCTTCTTGGCGCTTGGATGCACACTATACTCTTCCATCCCCTCACTCTTCTCGCCCCTCACAGTCGTCTCACCCTGCAGCGTGATCTCCTCTGGTGAGATAGGTTGCTCAGGAGCTTCGGACTCATTAGGAGGAACGGCAGAGGGAACAATGGGCAACTGGGCCGCGGCAGAGAACCCACCAAACGTGAAGGGTTCCGCAGACGGATTAAGGTTATGCTGATGAGATCCAGAGTATGATGTAGAGCGCCTAATAGCACCACGAGGAGAGTCCACATCGCGAGGGAACTTGAACGAAACCATGCTGTCGCCTTCCTCCAATGACGCAGTCGATCCTCGCCGTTGTCTCTTCTCACGACCTTGTGTGACGAAAGGCGAGCTTTCTTCTTTGTCTCTGGGAGGAGGTGGGAGGGATTTGGGGAACTCTGGAGGTGCTGCCGGCATTTGTGGAACGCCAGGTGGTGGGCGGAATGTGAAACCTCCAGGCTTGAACTCGGGAGCAGAGACGTTGAGAGGTTTAGAACCGAATGAAGAGACACGAGCGTGTGATGCGGGTGAATCATTGGGGGTTCTGACAGGGGATGACGACGCCAGGGGGGCACCGAAAACGAATGGCTTTGCGAAAGGGTTGAGGTCCCGTTTGCCGAACGAGGAGTGTTGTTGATGCTGGGTGTCAGGATAGACGAACTTGTCCGATGGTGCGCGGGAGTGTGCCCGGGCAGGGTCATGTGCTGAGTATGGAGTAGAGCCACTCCGTGAATGAGCGAGAACCTGCGACGACCTAGCAGGCGAGAAGTAATTGGGCTCAACGCCGAGGTAGCGTCCTTGATGCCCCAGCATGAGGTTCTCGTCGCTTGGGTTGGATATAATATCGTCTCCTTTGTTGAGGGAGCGGAGACGAGAGGTGTTGTCTGGTGGGCGAGGGAAATTGGGGATCCTCCTGGGCTTATCGAGATTCAGCTTTGCAGCACGGCGACGGAGCCGGCGCTCAATCCGTTCACGGCGAGCCCTCTCTTCATCTGAAGGATTAGACCACTCGCCAATACTCTATAAATAAGGATTCAGGAGGTTGAAGGATGATGACATCACCATCAATGATCACTTACCTCCTCACCATCAGAGGTCTCCGTTCCAGTCCACTCGCCAACGGCATCGACGTCGTCAGTGGCAACATGGCTAGGCTCCTTTTCGTGGTGAATGTCCTCGGATTCCCCAATGCTGTCCTGCGTGATGTCTTGCAATATTGAAGGAGCGAGGTTGTTTTCTCCGAGCGACCCTAGTGAAAGGTGTGTGGAGAATGTGGATACATGCCTCGAATGATGTTTACTCTGGAACGGCGAAGCCTGATGGCTGTGACTGCGATGCGTTCTTTCGCCATCCTCATCGAGTTCCATATCAGCTTCAGACTCGCCATACTTGCTCTCTTCCTTAGCAGCCTCTTCCTGCTCCTCTTCCTCTGGTTCTTCCTCCTCTGGAATGTCCAAACCAAATCCTCGAATGAAATCAGGACGTCCTTCCGGTGGTTGGACAGCCGACAAGGGTGGCGGCGGAGCAGAAGTACTGAAGCTTGTTCTAATTTGGACAGGTGGTGCATTTTCCAATAGATACGGGGAGCCAGGCTGAGGCTGATCATTGCCCAGAATGGCATCATGGCCAAAGGGATTTGTTGATGCACCTTCTTCATACGGAGATCTGAGGAACGAGGGTGGATGTGCCAAGGACACAGCGTGACTATGTCTGGGAGCGGCAAAAGTTGGGGTAGACCGATGAGGGGAGGGGGATAAACCAAAAGGCGGCTGAGGCGAGGCGGAGAGCGAGTTCACGGCAGATCCCTCTCTGGACCGTTGAAGTTGATTTAACTTGTGCAACAATATGTGCGGGTCGGCAGGACTCGAAACCTGGTGGGGCAGTTAATGATAAGCAAACACGTTTCGGGGTTGGAGACAAATACCGAAGCAGCCCGTGCATGAGGTGCAAAAATATGAGGGACGTTGCTACCTGAACCACGCTCCACACCCAACTTCTCCAATTTTTCTTCCATCACTTGCTGCTTCATTTCATCCCAGGCCGCCTGTCCGCAAGGTTTTAATAAACTTTGAGGCTATGAAGATACTACAACGCACCTTTCCGGGTAAGAACACGTCTATAACCTCAGGCACCATATGCCTCCATCCATCCGGCGGCCAAGATTCACGCGTAGTAAGCTCAGCAGACTCAACCTTCTGTCCCTCTTCATCCGGACGAGCGGGAATCGGCGTTCTGGCCCATGATGGCCGTGTCGGTGGCTCATCGCCCTCACCCGCTATTGTTTCCTTCGGTAGATTCACGATGACTTTCTTCGCCTTGGGCGGTGGCACGGGACTGACGGAAGCCCCGGGAGGAATGGGGCTTAATTTACGCGCAGGGCCACCTAATACCGCCTTCGGAGGCCCACCAATACTAGGTTGCCTGCGATTTCGGTGTGGGAAGGGGGCAAGTTGCCCGGGCGCCAACATGAGCGAAGGTCGCGAAAAGTGACCACTGACAGGGGCCATGGGAAAACCGTTTGGGGGATGGATTCCACCAGCGGCTAAATGCGCGACGCTTGCTGAACCCGGGTGATGCGTCGGTCTATTTGGCGCGTGGGGAGGAGGGGGGTTGAAAAATGGCTGCACTGGCGTCTGCATCACGTTGGGAACGGGGAATGGTGGGTGAAAACCTTGCTGTAGCGCGGTTGGGAGTGCTGGCGAAAACATGCCTGGACCTCCGACTGGCTGCTGGGAGCTGAGTGAGGGAGGTATATTGAGGCGCGGGAGGTGCTCCTGCGGTCGTGCCATCGTGTGAGGGTATTAGAACTAGGGACCTATAAACTGTCGTGGCGAAGGACGGAGAGAGAAAGAGAAACCAGGCTCGTTGTTAGGTAGAAGCCGGGGTAGGAAGGTAGGGAGGTCGGGGAAGTGTCCTCGGGTATAGGAGGCGGACGTCAGGGAGCACAGAGACCAGGGGGAGGAGAAAAACGTCAGCAGACGTTGGCCACGGCGCTGGAAGAGTAGAGAAAGTCGAAATGCACTAGCAGTAAGTCCATTGCCACGTGCCAGTGAATGATGGACCCTTCAAATTTCTCACAACTCTTTGCTCAAAGACTCGCCTCTCAACCCTCACAGGCCTCACACTCCGACTGCATAGTGGCACCTTCGGACATTGCTTTGAGGTTTCAACTCCGCCCTGAACTGAATGCGAGATGAAAGATACATGTCATGAGTTACTAATCCCTACGTCTGTCAAAGCTATGGAGGGTGCTGATCCCTCCTCGTGATCCATTCGCCCGATAGGAATCGGGCAAAGTCGGTCGTATTGTAGCCCCTTCAAGGTGTAAACGCCGAGTAATGCTCAGGAGGCAACACGAGTGTCCTGGAGTGGGTCAGTAGTGGATTATCTTTGAGCCAGACGAGCATGTGCACCCGACATTCTATCTTGTCTCTGAAGGACTGTGTGTTTGCCCTGTGTGACCCTAATGTGTCTGCCTGGTCACATCTTGTGCATGTCACTCTCTAAGCAAGATATTTGAGTCTAGTGACTAAACCTGGCCAGATATCCCCCATTCCATACTCCCAGATCATGTCAGTTCCTCTTCGTCTCGCACGCGCACCCACCAGTCTTTCCTCCGCTGTTAGGATTCGACAGAGACTTTCCTGGGGTGCGTCATATGCCAGTGGCGTCCGCTTTAAAAGTTCCCTCCTCGATATACCTGTGACGACCGATCATGCTGGGCTACCGGATATCGACGTGCGTTCATCCCAATGAGCTTTAGTAATTATTGACTCATAACTCGAAGCCTTCGCGTCTCGAGGTTATTCGGAACCCAAACCCGAAAACCCCGCCCCCTTCTTCTCAGCTCGTCTTCGGCCACACCTTTGTGAGTAGCTCGCGCACCTGAACACCCTCGAAGAGATCCCCCACCTTTCATTCCCAGACGGATCATATGTTGACAATTCCATGGTCCCATGCGTCTGGCTGGGGCACGCCGCGTATTGAACCGTGTTTGTCACCTGCCATTCACACGTCCTCACACCTTGAGATCTGATCTCGCTGTCCATATACAGACGGTCCACTATCACTAGAACCTAGCTCGAGTGTTTTGCACTATGCGCAGACCATTTTCGAGGGCATGAAGGCCTACCGACAGGGCAATGGCCGAGTGACACTGTTCCGACCCGATATGAACATGAAGCGTATGAATACCAGTGCAAAACGCATTGCCCTTCCTGTATGTGTCATAGTTATCCTTTCCAAATTGCATCATTCACCCTCTGCTAGGCCTTCAATGGTGAAGCACTCTTGGAGTTGATTAAACAGCTGGTCCGACTGGACAAGCATTGGATACCCACCGAGCCTGGCCACAGTCTCTACATTCGACCCACCATGAGTAAGGACCAGTTTTCACCGAAAGTTCTAATCTCACCTCCACTCGTTTATTCTGCAGTCGGAACGCAAAAAACCATCGGTGTCAACCCTCCCAACGAAGCACTCCTCTTCGTTATTTGCAGCCCCGTGGGACCCTATTACCCCAAGGGATTCAAGCCCGTATCACTTCATGGCACTACAGAATTCGTCCGTGCAGCCCCGGGAGGTACTCCTCGTAGCATCAGTTTCTGGTCATATGGTGTTCACGCTGAATCCTTCTGACAGGCACTGGCGCATTCAAACTTGGACTGAACTATGCCCCTGGTGTACTTCCCCAGAAAGCCGCAGCCGCCTTAGGTTACGCCCAAAACTTGTGGCTCCATGGTCCGGACCATCTCCTAACTGAGGTGATTGATTTCCTTGCTTAAACCTCGTGCAACTGCTAAGATCCGACCTAGGTCGGAACTATGAACATGTTCGTCGTGTTCAAGCGTGAGGATGGAAGTGAGTTGAAACGAATTATCAAAATCTATAAATATTGACAAACCTGCTTTTAACCAGCTCATGAACTTGTGACCCCACCACTTGATGGCATGATCCTACCTGGTGTGACGCGCGACTCTGTGCTCTCACTTGCTCGTGATCATGCCTCAGGCGCCTACCGGCTCGACCTTCCCGAGAAGTTGGTGGTTTCGGAGCGGTCAGTGTCCATCAAAGAGGTCCAGGCGGCCTCAAAGAATGGATCGCTCGTTGAACTCTTCGGAGCAGGTATTGTCCCTCTCCCCCTCCGACTGACATGTCTTGTTCAACAAACTATCCTAGGTACCGCGGCTGTGATCAGTCCTGTCGACAAGATCGGCTACCTAGGGGAAGACATTATCATTCCAACAGGGGAGGATGGCATGGGTCCCGTCTCGAGGGCCATCTGGAAGGAGTTGACCGGCAGGCAAACCGGTGCTATCCCTAGCGAATGGAGTGTGATCGTGGACTGAACAGGATGTCCAATCGGCATTACACCGGTGTGCTTTGTTTAAGCTTCTGCTGGCATCTAATCTGTGTATCTTCGTTTTATCACAACCATCGCTGCGGGTGATAAGGATCGTTTCACTTTGGATAGACACTGGCTCATCACATGTGCTCATTGAGGTAAAGGCGCTATGGTCTTGTTAAATGAGTCAGTGGCAAAGGCAACCTTCGAGCCAAATTTGTTATACTTTTCCTTTGGGTCATGATATGAATCTATATAACGGGCACCGAAGTTGTCCATTCGTCACCTGCGAAAACTATGGAGAGGACTCGTTGATCAACGCGAAACTTTAATGTCAGCGTGTCCTATACTCATGTCGGCTATTGGTTGATTGAGATCTGGGCTGGTGCAAGATTTCAGCCTGCAGCAGGATGTGCACACAAGGCTGACCGACTGTCTCCAAATTCAGACTCTAAAATTCCACCATATCCTACTACCGGCGAGCGTGGCATTTATAGCAGTATTACTCAGTGGACATATGTAGGACCAAAGAGTTCATCCTGACAATACCATCTCTTCATTTCCCTACTTCCCCGCTTCTTCCCCTTCATTCCTTAATCCGTTAATCGAAAGGTCGTCTATATCTACTTTCATTTCCCCAGATCCATCCAGCACCCTGTAATAGGAAATCTGTTTGATATACTTGCGGCCGCCGTTTAGTTTGCTGAGGTGGTTATGAGGCGTTCTCAGCCTTGTTCATTTCATTCACCATATCGTTGCCCTTTGTTTGGTTAACCCCCGAGTCTGCTGGACTTTATCCATTTACTGTATTTCATCTCTACTTCCCCGCTTTTCCGATCGCCAAATGTAGCTTATGTAAATTTCGGGCATACATGCTGGGTGTAACATTGCTGCTACCCTCTTGTCGCCCCTGTTCTTGTTAGCCGAACCCTTCCCCGCCGGGATCCGAAGCGAACGAGCCTTTGACCACCACCCATGTAGGATTAGACACGACCCTTAAACTAGATAGACCTTTCACGATATTTGCCCATTGTTCCACACGTCCATTATACACCAGAATCCTTTTTGTATCCTTTCAAAAATTGTGTCTTTTGTGACCCTTAACAGCTGGAGTATATATACAGCTCCGTTAGATAGACTCCCTCAGCTCTTGTATGCATACGTCGAGTGACTGAGTCTTTACCGTACTTCTTCAGTTCTGTGGCTAGTGCTACCAAAGCTACGATCATGTCACTCAAGAGGAGCTGAACGACGAAGGCCGCCGTGACGTACAGACGACGTGTATCGTGACTTTATCTTCGCAGTTTGTTCTGAGCCTTCGTGCTATTATGATGATCGCAAGAAAGTGATTGATATTCATCGTATAACGTTATCTTCCGATTGCACACCTGGGACCTCTTCGCAAGACCAGGTTGCGCGCATTTTCGTGACGAAGGGGCGCAGGTTATATGGTTGATGTATACGTTCATGAACAATTCTAGTAACTGGGAAAGTACTCGCGCTGTTTCAACAAGTTAATGAACGAAGAACAAATCAGACGTCCAAGTCGGCTGATGATCGCTTGCACGATCTGTGGGTTCAGCACTGGGAAGGAACATCATGTAAGTTCTTTGTACTTCTCGCAAGTTATAATTGTGGGACTGTGCGGAATGAGCTTTCCACTTGGGTAGGTCGGGGATGCAGTGAAATTGGAGTCGCCCCCCCCCCCGGGAAATCTCGCGAGACAGACCTAAACCACTCCATCGTGAGGACAAGCTTACCTGCCAGTGCGCCGTCGGGCATGGGTCTGGATGCTTTCGGCTGGCCAATCTTGTACCATGGCTGCGAGTCAGCACTTTTTTTCGCGAACCAGACCAGATCGCAAATATGTTCGTTGCTCTTGTAACCAGTAATACCACGAAAATGGACAGATGGACTTGTAGAACCATCAGGCGAGCTATCCTCGTCAAAAGGCAAGTCGGGCTACCTACAAGGATAGCCCTTTATTGTACTTTTTATATCTCGGTTATCGACATCGTGTCTATAGTGGTTCCTTCCAACAATGTCCGTGTTGATTCCAGCAGGGGCAGTCGTGCTATCTCATCCATGTTTCAGGAGGAATGTATACATTCTGGAATCAACTTCTCTGCGCGGGGAAGACCTTTCAATGATTCTCAAAAACCTCCTATCTACCCTTCGAGTTCAGACCCGGATGAACAACTTACGAATTTCGGTCAGGGTTAGATCCCGTGCCGTCGCGTCCATCGGATTTTGCCCAAGGCTTTTTCTTTCGGGCACCACTTACTTACCGACAGGAATTAATTAATCCTCAGGCCTCAACCGTCATTTTAGCCAACACCTCATTATGCATTTATCCATCTGCCATTCTTGATCTCCGCATCCCAGCTTTCCGCCGTGCATTACGAGCCCAGAAGACTGTGTAACCCGCGCAATCCGCCCTGCTTCGGAACGGTTAACCCAGCCAGAAGGAATACTTCTGACTTCATAGCAGACATATATATCAGCATCCAGTCGCGCCACTACCCTCCCCGCCGTTTATTTCCTCATATCCCAATTATACCACTGCAGAGATGATTCTGATCCACATCTTTATGGCCATTGAGCCACAAATTAGCAAAACACTCCAATGTTCAGTGTTCTATCAGATCAGATTGAACGCCCTGCGAGATACGGTCAGCATTGGATCTTGTCCCATCGCATCTAACATATTTTGTTCAACAAAGTGTGGAGCATGGGCTAAGTACTTAATATGGAAGGTGCTTATCCTGCATCACTTCTTGTTCTGGTCTTTGACAATTCATGACATTCCCTCCAGCATTACTATCAACTGAGGATTTCAGACACCAAATGCTTCATATCAGTCCTTCGTTTGAACCATTCAAATACTTTACAGTCCCGAACCCCGATACGTTGACCTTCTCAAACCAATACAGTTAAGGAACCATGCCCTGTCAGTAACTCTGATAATCATGGCGAAAGCTTCGATTTAGCCATCTTATGATTCCAATGTATGTTTTCCCATCATCATGGAGCTTTCTACACTGGCATTGAATACCTGAGGCCGTCCCAGGCCCATAAAAAGATGCTCAAAGGTACAGCTCAAGAGCTACTGGCCTTAAAGAGCCGGCAAATTGCCACAGCAACGTCCAGTGGGTGGACGTTGACGTCGTTTTTACGACGAATGACAAGCAAATGGCATTCTTCGAGCCGACGTTCCCAAGCTTTATCATGCTTCTTTGACCCAACGTAGGGCCTGCACTATTGGGTATTCAGCTTTTGTGGAACTTTCCGAAATATATCGGGCCCTCAGGCACTCATTTCAAGAGCCTTCTTCTTATGATGGGTCCTGCTTGACACATGGGATCACCTTCACGTCCTGCAAATGAAAATAGCACTGAATCTTCATTGGCCACTCGATCGAGGAAGGAAAGGCGTCCGCCATACTTAAAGGGAGGTGTTTTGTGGAACCTCTCAACTGCAAAGATGACTTGGCTACTGGACATCACTACGTTGATCTACAAGTCTCTGCTTGTTGTCCTCCTCTACATCATGCACAGGCTTTGGAAGCATAAACGCCTACGTCTACCCCCTGGTCCACCTCCTCTCCCCATTATCGGAAACGTCCACCAGGTCCCTCTGGCGCATAGTCACCTAACCTTCGCGGAATGGGGAAAGAAATACGGTTCGTCTTCTTCTACCCCATTTCACATTGAACTATCAACACTAGATCTCTAGGTCCTATCTTCTACATCTCCATCCTTGGGAAGCCACTTATTATCCTGAGTACGCCCCAAGCAGCCCTGGACCTCCTGGAAAAGAGGGGCGCTATCTATGCTAACCGGCCTCGCCTTGTCATGGCGGGAGAAATGTGAGTCAGGTACGCTGTCTTTTGGCGGTCGAATTCTCACCTACTTTCAGCGTCGGATATGGTAACGCCGTGACACTGGCACCCTATAATAGCATGCATCGCGAACGCCGAAAGCTTATCTGTGAATCTTTCTCGCCACGCAAGGTTTCGCGGTATTATGAATTCAGTGAACGGCAAGCCCGGAAACTCGTGGCTCACTTGCTAGACGAGCCAGGCAATTTCCAGCGTCATATAACTGGGTGTGTCAAATTCATTTATTAAAGACTGTGATTTAATCTCACATTCATTTACTGCACAGCTATGTGGCGGCTACGGTCTTCAATGCTACTCATGGCCATGAGGTGACTGGTCACGATGACCCCTTCGTCAGACTTGCAGAGCAATGTGGCGTTGAGTTCTGCGAGATGGTGAGACCGGGGGCCTTCCTAGTTGACGTGCTCCCATTATGTGCGCCTTAGCCACTCTGCCATTATTAGGATGTCTAGCCACTGACGCACGCTCATTTCACAGTGAGATATGTCCCGGAATGGTTCCCATTTGCTGGGTTTAAGCGGAAAGCGAAGCTTTATCGTGACACTGCTAACAGGATGCGGGACATCCCGTATAATTTCGTCATAGAACAAATGGTACAAAGCCATCAATCACCTTCCCATATTCGTGTTTTCATATCTCGTTTTTAGGCGAAAGGTGTCGCCAAGCCGTCGTTCACCGCGGACATTCTGGAGGCGAGACCCAACAGGACACCTGAAGAAGATTTTTCTTACAGGTGGCTGACAGCAACCATTTATACGGGCAAGCAGCTATCGTGCGTGCAGCAGACTGATAATAACTTACCACAACATATCCAGCTGGCGCGGACACTGTATGTTTCTATACCAACGATTGTAACTGCACATATGCTTACTTACTTATCATTATCAGAGCAGCAGTGTATTGAAGAGCTTCATCCTGGCTATGATTCTAAATCCCGAGGTGCAGAAAAGAGCCCAAAACGAATTGGACAATGTCCTCGGACTCAATCGTTTACCGACATTTGCTGATAGGGATTCTCTGCCATACATCAGAGCGCTCTGCATTGAGCTCCTTCGCTTGTACTATCCAACACCCACAGGTAAACTGACCAGCCCAACAGAAGATACGATGTTAGGCTAATCTTCTCAAACACCAGGACTGCCACACCTAACAACTGAAGTTGATGAATACATGGGTTACCAGATCCCTGCTGGTGCGACAGTAATTGCGAACAACTGGTAAGAATGCCGTGCCCCCTGATGACGATAAACCAACCCTGGCCTTTCTCCATGTAGGTGGATTCTACATGACCCCAACAACTATCCTGAACCAGAGAAGCTCATTCCCGAGCGATTCTTGACATCCAACCCATAATCCCCTGTTGTCCCGGATCCCCGCACCTTCGCGTTTGGTTACGGGCGCAGGTAAATATCGGACCTCTTGCGTAGTACCCCCACAATGCTATTTACCCAATGTCCTAATAGAGCCTGCCCCGGGCGCCAGTTCGCTGAAGATATGATCTTCATTGCAGTAGCAACGATTCTTTCCCTATTTGACATCAATCCTCCGGCCAGTGGTCCGCCCAGCGGAGAGTTCACGTCAAACCTGGTCATGTAAGTCCCAAATTAACCACGTCTCCCGTCATCGCGAGATTGACGCTATGGTGCTCAGTCATCCAAAGCCGTTTGAGTGTTCCATCAAGCCGCGCTCGCCTGTTGTTATGAAGCTTGTCAGAGAGGTCGAGGATTTGTGAGATTGACCAGGAGTAATAGGTTATGTTCTATGTATTCAGCATCTGAATCATGTATCGATCGGGAGACACGAGGCCAATGCACTGGGAAGCCCTACTGCGGGGACGAAAATAGAACGGTGTTGTGACCCGTAATCTGAAGGTCGCTATTGTCTCCGAATGAAAGGACAATGTGGATGGGATCTAGAAGACTGGCACTCAATCTTGGAACTAAAGGAGGACAAATGACTGGAATAGTACACGGCTTTCAGTGTCAGGGCGATGGCTACGCAATAGATGATAATAGCAAACGAGATGGCCGATCATCGCTCAACGATAATGGATGGCTAATGAGCAAAAGTCCAATATTGTCGTAAGCGGAATGCAGATAAGCTTTTGGTTAGCCAGAGGAAAAACCGGAAATGAGGGCCGGCATGATCGAACCAAGCTGCATAATGGCTATATTATAAAACTAATTGCAACGTATGTAAAATACATTGCCGAGGTAGTGGTATGGTTCCTGGTCTTGCGTCGCTCCTTGGATTGTGAGAGTTGAAAGAAAGGAACACTTGGGATATCAAAATATCACAAATAGGAGACCATATTTGCTTTCATTCCGAGTCCGATTGTACGCTGTGACATTGGCGGGTTCTTGGTACACCCCATAACTGCCACAGCCAAACTGTCAGTTGTGTAACTTCCCACTCGCAGAAGGTCCCGTGTCGAAAACCGAACTGTCTTTTACCCGCAATCTCAATCAAAGTCAGTAGATGTAGATATCGCCAACCACAGTAGATGATGGTGTTAATTCCAACTTGAATTGAGACGATCCCAATAGAAGGAGAATTGATTTTCTTGGGGTTGATATTCGAGTTATGTTTTCAGATTGAAGGTATGATGAAACGAAGCTCGCATGAGGGGAATTGTCCATTGGCCAACCAATTCCATGATGGATGGTCCAACGGTCGAGGTAGCACGTAGGCTACATCTTTTCCAGTTTGAAAACGCGCTAAACTAGGTACAGCAAACAGAAGGATAGAATAATAAGGACAGAATATGCACAAACAACAGGGAAATGAGGAGAGGGGTTGAATTATTGCTTCCTTTGAGCCCTCGGAGTAAGAATTATCCATGCTGAAGGATTATAGCATCCCCATCCCATCGCCGTCGTCATCGCCACCCCATCCCCTCGCCACCATCTCCTCTTCAGCCTCAGGTTCTGGTGTGTGCCCGGGTGCGTCGTGCGTTTCACCACCTTCTGAGGTTTTAGTACGGCCCTCAGTTTTACTTGTGGAGGTTGAAGCAGGTGCAGTAGAGGGCTTCCCAGTGTACCACGATATCTGTATCTGGCCAACCGTTGGAATATTAGAACCTTTACTAAGACCCTGCAGCAATTGTCAGCATCAGTGCATGCACTGGGAGGAGCATTGACTAACTTGTTCAGCTCCCGGACGCGTCTTGAACGTCACAATGAGATCTCCGTTCTCTTGCAGGTCAACCGAATCTAGCTGACCGGTGGTCTTGATATCAAAGTCAGCCAAAAACACCCGCTGGATTGAGATTTCGATTTACCTCATACCAATCTTTCACTGTTTGCAAGTGCTCGCTCTTCACGCCTCTCAGCAACAACTTTTTAGGTCTATTGTCAAGCGTCATGTTGAATCTAGGAGCCCCACCGCGAGGCGCGCCACGGAAGAATCCACGTCCTCTTGCGCGACCACGGTAGCCACCTCTGTAGGGTGGTGGCGCGGTGTGCCAGTCGCCTGATGGTGCTTCTGTATTTAAGCCGAGACTTGCAGCCTGGAAATTATAATTGAGAGCGCGCTCTAACACCTCACGAAGTCAAGTTACCTCTGCCTTGAGTTTCTCCAACTTTGCCTTCAGCTCTTCTGTAGTTTCCTGTTTCTGCGTCGGGGCGGGCACTGATGCGGAAGGAACAGAAACACTGTGAACCTCCAGCTCTTTGTCCAGCTTCTCCCGTTCCTTCTTCTCATGATCGTCGATTGCAGGGATGGACTTTTGTGAACTCGATGCTGATGTAGCGGATGATGTCTTCATTTCTTCCCCTAATTTCCGTAACCTCGCCATTATTTCTTTTTTCTCCTCCGGTGTCGCAGTTTCTAGTGAGGCCATCAATGATTTCTGCTCTGCTATCTGCTGCTCCAGAAGCTGTTGTTTCGCCGCTAATGCCGAAGCCGCGGAACTCGTAGGCGTAGCAGACGTCTTTCGAGGAGCTGTTGCCGCTGATGTTGAAGGCGCTGTCGCGGGGGAGGGTTTCGCTGACATGTTCGCTACCACGGAGGCTGACGCAGCCAACATCCTCGCGCCAACCTGCCCCTGGCCCTCCATTGGACGATGCCAGAAGACCTTGACGAACCGGTTGTTGAACACGGCGTCTTCAGATTTCCACGCCGCGTGTGCTTCTTCGTGGGTTGAGAAGCTAACGAGTGCTTTACCGCCCATTCGGTCAATAGCGACGTTGGTCACGGTACCGAAACGTTTAAACCAGTCATTAACACTTTCCAAGGTTAACTTGTCCTCCGGAATTTTTTCAACCACCAGCGTTTTATCTCCTCGCCGTTCCGGCCTGAAGTTATGCACATCTCCACCGAACAACCCTCGCCCTCGCCCTCGACTCCTGTAACCACCCCGGTGTCCACTTCCCATCCCCACGTCCATCTGCGGCTGCATCGGCATGTAAGGCATCGGCACTCCTGGGAATGCTTGTGGGTCGTATGACACGTCCATTTGTTGCGAAGATTGCGAATGCTGTGTCTGGTTTTCCCCTGCTTGTATATCTTGTATTTGGGGCTGACCATCTGCAGGAACCACATTTGTGGAATCCTTGGGCATAGCTGGCGTTAAGTCCTGGATGACAGGCAATTCACCAGAGCCATGGGCCACACTTCCATCTCCTTGCTGCGTTCGGGCAAGAATGGGTGCGCGCTGATGTCTTGGCCGCATGTCTATTCGAGCGTCATGCGGGTCGTAGCCACCGCCTGGTCCAAAAGGCATCCCTCCGGGGAACATTGGCATGAATGGCATCCCAGGAGCCATTGGGTAGAATTGGCCGGGAATCATGGCGTCGTCACCATGACTATATTTGCACATCGCCCCACGAGCACAGTATCCATTATCTGCAAAAGTGTGAATGACTTATTTTTTTTTTTTTTACAATCCATGATGGTGCGGGGGAACTCACTATGATAGTCCCTGCAAATACCCCGTTTCTGGTCAGGTGGTTGATAGGGTTGCGATCGTCTACCACCATTCATAGGCCCCATTCCTCCCATCATAGCCATGTTATAAGCTTCCATCCCTCCATTCATATAACCTTGTCCCCGCCCGTCGTCTCCCCTCCCTTCCCATTGCCCACTCGATCGCCCGCTGCCATTCCCATATCTCGAAAATTGGCCTTCAGAGTTCACTCGTGGCCCCTTAGCTGGAGGGCGACCATCTCTCTCATCTGCCTCTATACTTCGTTTTCTGCTCCTATCACTACCAGACTCTACTGGCGACGGGGTGATGAGGTCGAGGGGTATTGGAATGCCATTATCGATGGGTTTGGACAGTGGTGGGTCAGCGGCGTAGGGTAGATATGACTTTGTGCGAAGTACGGTGAATAGTGTGTCGACGAAGGGTGAACACTCTAGAGTTTCATGCGTCAGAAGACCAAAACCGAATGAATTTTTACATCACTTGGGCCAACCTTTCTCCAGGAATTCTTCGAGCTGAACTAGCAGCTCCTTCCGCATTTCAGGTTCAGACACATTATGTTTCAGAAGAGCCAAGATATAGTCGGCCAACGCTCCTGGTTCAGCATCACATCTAGACGCAAGACATGCACGATGAGTGTGGATGTCGCCCGAGGTTTTGGGGACGTACATAGGCTCAAGGGTACGAACTAGCCATGGTTTTAAATGTGGTGCCGTCGCTGGATCATAGATCATATCAAAGGGCGAATGGAGGAGGGGGGAACTGTAATGGTCGTTGCAGAGAGAAATCTACGAGGACCACCCATGCTTGGTCACCTCGGCAAGTTCCGATCTCTGCCTTCACCTCGCCATATGCAACAGCTCTACTGCGATTCCCAGCCCAACTCACTCAAATGCACAGCACTCTCCGGTGCCCTTTACAGGAACTTTTAGCCTGATTGATGAGTCGGATCCCTCAGGAAACTTGGCGCGTTGATGATGAGATGAACAATGCTCCACTTTGCAACTTGGGTTCAGTTCAGCCATCGGCAAAAATTCTTCCATTAGGCATCCTTTGACCCGATCAGATGGCGTTTTCTATTCCACTACAATTAAAATAGTAGCAAGATGCAGAGAGTAGACCTTGGATAATCTAAAGAAATACGACTTTCCGGTAGGAGTGCATGCACACGAAAACATACAGGTCTGAGTCAGCTGTGAAGGAATATAATGGACACTACGCCATGGGTATGGACCACTATTTCCCGCTTACCTTGGCGATGGTTCTCTGCAGTGACGTCAGGTTGCACAAAGCACTAGGCAAATTTGGACAACGTCAGTCCTGAGTATCTCGGACTAATGCTGCAGCCTCCGTTTCACAATCTCATGCAATGTTTAGTATCGAGTAGATGGAGAGACCCCGCCTCTTCCGGCATCACACGGCACGGAAGCCGAGTCGAGTGTTTTGAGACTCCGATGATCCGGCTGCCTGGTCCCTGATGAGCGCTCACGCCCAAGAGACTCCTTGGGTGTCGAGGAGCATGCATTTTGGGTCACCCTTTCTTCAACCTAATACCATCTGGTTGCTCTTGGAGGTGTTATAAAGTCCATAACAACCTTGAGGTTCTGCTGTCTCAGGGTCTGGGGAACTCTGCAAAAAACGACTTGTTTTAGTTTACTCTGTATTCCTTTCTCCGAACTTCAACGGATCGCCTGAAAGCAATTGTGTGCAAAGATCATTACAGACCATTGTGCTGGCACATGCATTCTCATTCTAAAGTAGAATTAGACTGTTCCAAATCAATATACAAGTTGACTATGAATAAGCCTTAGGAGATCTCCAACTTGGAACGTCGTACTGCAAACCCGTCAAAGTTGGCAAACACACTCGCTCCTGGGATGCTGCATAAACCCACAGCCCAAGGTCGTCGCTCGAAAGATTAAGTCCAAAATCGCACTGAAGCGCTCGAAGCATGAAACACATTTTCATGAAACGATTTCCAGGAATTTTTGATTTTTGTCACTGAAATTTCGCCTCAACGCCCAGTTGAATCTCGACTAGTTCCCGAGTCAGCCTCTAAGTTCCCGAGCCATACACATGACCATGGCTGGCTCGGGAACCTCATAAAGCCCGAGGACGGCGAGGAGAATATCGGATGTTCCGTAGTCCCATGGGTAACGGCGAGTGCGACCATGTGGTCCAGACGGCTGACACCAGCTTGGACCTGACTCGGGGAATGGCTCGGGAACTGCTCACGTGGTAGGTGGTCGACGTGGGAGGTTGGCGAGGATGACCAGCTGAGGTTAGGATGGGAATGGGGATGGGTAGGCTCAAATGGATGAAGGGTCAATATTTGTTAGGTATTGCTGGGCAAGGTATAGTGGAGTGGGTCTAGATGATAAATGCTGACTAGAGGGTGTAGGCAATTCATGAGTACCTTGTCGGTGAAGGGGTTCTCCGTGAAAAAGGTGGATGGGATCCGTGGTAAGGCACCACAAGAGGGAGTTCTTGATGAACTTCGCGGATAGCACAGTATACATTGCGTGGGTACCAGTGCAAGCCATGCAGGATCTAGCCAAGCGCTGCGAAGCATATTGAAGCCATGGGCTGAGCGGGGAAGGATGGACAGCGAAACGGAGGGAGAAAGGCAAAGGCAGAGGAGCAATGGTCCCCAAATGCGAGGTTTATATATCCAAGATGAGAAGTCCAAAAAGGGCAAGTGATGAGGCCTTTGAGCGTGACGGAATTATGCGATTGGCTGCAAAAAAGGTCGCAGGACCCGGGACACTCTGCGGCATTTTAGACCCTTACGGCAATCTCTTCCCCTACGTGAGGCATTTATCCCGAGTCATCTCCACAGATTCATCACCAGACAAATAATTATTTCACCCCTCCGAGACTCATCCACTGCCGGGAACATCCAAACTAATTCCTAAGTTGCCTTAAATTAATCAAGGCTTTGCGTGCATCCTTCATTGTAAATTATTGTAATAATTATTGCAGGAGGATCTTATGGCCAAGTGCTCGAATTATCCTAAGTCGGATCGATGCTAGCCCGCGCCATGAAAGCTGCACTCCCATTCTCCAGTTGTCCAACGCCACAAACACCGAGATAAACGCTTGTCGTGCCACAAAAGCCACCTGTTTAGTTCCTATCATTGAACAGTATTGCGTCTACTTCTTGCCTTCCAGTCCTGGAAGAGCGAACATCTAAAGATTTATGTTTGGCCGGTCCAGTTGAGAGAGATGGATGCTAGGAGATACCTCATAGATTGCTTCCGATGGAACTCCCCAGCCTTTCATCCCTTCTACTCTGTTATCCATTCTCGAACCGAGCATTACTCCCACCACAGCCCCACTATCTTCCTCAATAATAGGTCCTCCACTCGAACCAGGTGTTGGATGCGGCGTGAAGAACAAGTGAGAGAGCGAATCATAGGTACCGGGCTTTGTTCTAATCAACCTCGAGTTCACGAAAACAGTTCAGGTAGCCCACCTCGGCTTCTCTCCCAGCAAAATCTTTATACCCCAATACCTTCCCAGTAACCCACTTACTCCAGGTCCCCCCTACCCAAGGATGCCATCCCTCTGCTTTCTGTGGCTTCGCCAGTGCAACGAAGTGTGCCTTGATTAGTGTCCCCACCCGCGAAGGGTAGGGTGAGACAGGTAATGTTTCCAATCTGTGCTTCGATTTATCGATTTTGCACGAAAGAAGTAGTAGGTCCGATCTAGGGAGGGCTGAAACGGCTCCTGTTATTGGATGCAGGACCATTTTCATGGCTTCAACCTTTCCCTCGTCGTAAGTGATACAGAATGACCCAGAAGCTGTTCCGGGTAAGCCTGAGAAGGCGGGTGAGTCTGGTAGGAATAACGGCGATTGTCGTATCTATGGCTTATCTGTTAATCTCGATGTAACTTCTGAGCAGTTCAACGGTATCTCACTTCTTCCAGTGTGTGTGCACAGGTCAAGATTAAGGTTTCGTCCCTGGAAGGAGACGGTGCCTCTAGAGCGAAACCAGAAGACAGTGTTATCTTATTCTCCGATCCCTCCCGAACGCAGTGAGCAATTAGTACAGTGCTAGAATTTACGTGTGTGAAGCCGGGACGTCGAGCCTTGGTTGGTCGTGATTCATAGGGCAGCGAGACATCTAGGATGTTTCCAGTGTATGCGACATATTGCTTGACAATGTTTGCCAATGATGTATGGGTCTTCGAGACATCCAAGGCAGATAATAACTGACCATCAAGTATGGACGAGGGAGGTGGTGGCGGTGGGGGTTCGGGATAGGCCAAGATAGAAGGCGAAACTGTTGCGAACGTTTTTCGACGCCCCGGTGCATGATTTCCCGAAAATAACACAGCTCTTAGCTTTTTTGAAGAGAGGAATGTCTGGTTGCGTGCAGACAGCATGTCAATGAGGTTACATTCCAAGGGGCCACAATTGTTCATCGAGTATTATACGAAATATCACATGACGTCATCTATCCTGCACCAACATACCGTTGTTTTTCATATTCCATCCAGACCAACTTCAAAGCGGCCTTACCGCTAGCATCCAGCCCCACAACCAGTGCGTCTCGCGCGTGCTCTCCCATGAGTCCACAGAGAGTGAAAAGTCCAGGTTCAAGCTCTCGCCGCACCTCCAAACTTAACATGCATAACGGATCATTGAGTGCTTCAATGTAAGCTGCCAAGACGTAGGCGGCATGTTTCGAGAACGCCTTCCCAAGCGATTCCGCCTTTTGGACCTCGGTTGTTGTGTGACTCCGTATTATCGTCTTCACGTTCAGAGTCTCGAGAAGTCGAGACAACATGCGACTTTCCTCCGATCCTAATGGTTGCTTCGCATTGATCCAGCGTGGTTGCGTACGCATTACCAGAGCCGTCTGTTTGGACCCAAGTTGTGGGCGACGGCTACGCATCGATAACAGCAGTCTCCGCAAAATCAAGCCTAAATGTGGAAGCACGGGGGTCAGGAGATCCCTTCGGAGACGAACGAGAGCGCTAATACTAGCGACAATTTTGTGGAAGATCTCCGGTGTCGTTGCGTCATCATGGTCCTCGGAGGGCTCGAGCAACCTGAAGAGTATTGTCCAAATGCCTCCCAGGTCAATGGGGCGAAGCACGGCGGGCTATGATGAAATGAGCATAGGTTGACTAGATTGCACTGGAATGAAGCATACCCTTTCGGAGCAGTGCTGTACCACGAATTCAAGGGTCAGAAGGCGCAGCGAGACAGCACAAGTAGTGAGTTCTCTGGATCCAGCAAGGGTATTCAGGCATTCGGTAACAAATGCCTGCATAGATTTCAGCGTATCTGGAGAATGAGGGATTAGAACCAACTGTTCTAAGAATTGATTAAACTTACGCTGGGGATGTTCTTTTAACAGCAGGATAGAGAGGTGGAGAGTGTGTTCGAGTTTCTCCGTTGCTAACGAACGTGACGACAAGGATTCAGCAAGAAGGCCAAGAGCGTGTGAGTAATCGTCCGGTATTAGGGTTTTAGATACCGAGGCGATGTGCTCGTCCAGTTGTGTGCGAGCTAGCCGACCTGAGTGCTCATTCACACCATGATGCATACTTAACCCACCGGTATTGGAAGCACCGTAGAAGACAATGAACGTTGCGACAATGAGATCCAATTGCTTCTTTCGTTCCGCAGGGTCCAACAGGGGAGCCAATTCTGCCCGTAGGATGGCAAGTACAGAGACTCGAATATTGTCCAACCTCTCGTCATTTTCAGACTCCTGAGTCCTAACGACGAGTGCCACAAAACGTCTCCCAAAGGTATTGTTACCCTCTAAAGTAGAACAGGAACATGAGTCACTGCAAGCAGAAGTGGAAGGAGCAAAACTTACCTGATTTGCAGTCACCCAGCCACTTGCGTAACCTGAGAACGCAACACCAACCAGCTAGCGCTTCTTGAAGATGGACCAGCTGTGGCTGGGAAACATTCTGTAGCTGCTGGGAGAGCGTTTTGCTTAGCTGCTCATGAAAGCTACGCAAAGAGGTTACACAGTCGCTCGGGAGGCTATGAATAGTCATTAATAATGCGTGGAACACGAAGACCAAGTCGAGTACCTGGAAGCGTTATCGAGCTTCGTGACCATGCTCAACAGAACCGCAATGGCTTGGGATTGAAGACTTGGTGGATCATCTTTTACGCTAGTGAACACTGGGTACTGAGTGAAGGAGGTGAGGACTTTCAGCAGGGAGTTCGAATGAGAGCTCGAGTTCTTGAGGAGCTCCCTAAAGGATTATGATAAGGAAGAGACACTTAGTCGGATTTGGGAACATACTTGAAGCATAACTCAATCAAGTCCAACGTCGATTGCACGAAGACGTCATGTTCCGAGCCCTCAGCTCTGCGGTCGAAAGACATCAAGTGAACGATGAAGCTACCAAGATCCACGTCCTGATTCTGCCAACAAGTTCAACGATCATTCACTTTTGGACCATTGGGGACACTACTCACCGAAGTACGCTCGAACCCTACAAGTCCAATTACCCTCTTCAAGAACACTCGCAATGTAATCAAGTTCCGTAAAACAGACTTCCACTGACCCATTGCTTGTTCTTTTCCCTTACCACTCAAATCCTTGACAAGCTGGATATCAGCTGTATAGGCTCCTTTCATGAAATGTAATCGAGCGTTTTTGGTCAAGTACTCCGCAGGGACATAGAGAAGTAAACGATATGCAGCTAACGCGGCGTCTTGAAGGTGAAAATCAGAAACGCTGGTTATTTGGACAAGGTAAGACAGGAACGCAGCTATATTACAGATAAGAACACGTCAATAAGGGAGGGTACGTTTTATCGTGCAGCCATTGCTTACAGCGGAAGTTGTGCATTTCCCAGAATTCTGCGGAATGTAGGAGGCGGAGCAGGAGATGGTCTGACCGAAGAGCCGAATCTGCTGTATTTTGGATGGGGTCGAGGTTGATGTTCAAGATTAATTGGATGAAGCCAGTCAGGAGGGCGGGAGAAGCTAGGTGGCTGGCCAGAGAATGAGTGATCCTTGCAAAGCTCATTCGGTGGAGACTTACTCGACCAATGGTAACCACCGCACCAGAATCAAGTGCAGGAGAGCGAGTGCGCCCGACTCCGGCGCCTTCAGCTGGCAAGGTAAACCAGACCAGGTGACATTTGAAGAGAATGAACTGTTCAAGTATGAGAGGACGGAACTAATAATCTCCAAAGCTTCGCCTTGTCGTGTCTCATGCGCCGAGACGTGATACAACAACATTCTAAACTGCCAGGCGCAAGGTCATCAACACGGCGACAAGGACGTCCGAACGGGGGGACTTACGATCTCCAACTCTAGTTCTGCAATCAAGTTCCCCTTTCCACTTTCTTTGGCGACAATCTCCCTTGCTTGCTCGACAACTTTTCCCTCGTCCTCGATGAGGTTCAAATACCGCACGATACACAATGCATAGAATATCCTCAGCGCCGCTGTAGCTACAATCTGCATCCCCCACCCATCCTGGCCACCCGAAGACTCCCTTCTCCGCTTTTTCTTCCCGCTTCCAGGAGATAGCCGTTTCATTTTCAACAGCTTTTCCAAAGCGCCCCGGACGACATTCTTCCGGAAGTCAGAAATCATGCTCCGGACAGCATTAGCAGATTCTTCAGTCAAATTTTGGATGGGCAGATTCGAAAAGATGACGAGGGAGAGGTATGCTTGGAGGGAAAAGGACACTGCCAACAGATCCGCATCACAGGTTTGAAGTTTGGACTTCCCGTCGACGTCCATCTTATTGTCATTCTGTGCATCTCCTTTGCTTTTCTTTTTCTTGGGATTCTCATTGTCATCCCACTTGGCCTCGGCAGCATCCAAGAAGGTTTCCCAGCTGTCCTTGAGTATCTGTAACAGGGTTTCGACGGATCTAGTTGTTTGTCCGGGGGTCAGGAACCTTCGAATCGCGTTGCCTAGTTTTTCAAGGTGACGGCTGCTGAGGATATGGCCGGAGAAACACAGCTCGTATACTTCATGGCTGTCAATAGTTGTGGAAGTAGGGAAGGAAGTAGGCGTGAAGGATGAGAGGATGTTAATAATATGGGCATTGAGGGTGCGAGTTTTGATGTGGTATTCGAGAATCAGGTCGAGGAGAGTTGATGGTGCTGGATCTGCTGTGGATATCTGCATGTGATGATTAACAGAAGGCATGTATACGCAGGGTAGGGCGACCTACTGGGAGGAGGTAGGGGAGTATACGCGAAAGGAAAGGAAGGAGAAGGTCGCAGTCAATTTGAGCGATCTTGTGTAGGCATCTGATAGCGGCGGAGATTGCGGTCCTATGCTCGTCTGGGAATCAGTCAGCATTTCGGTCCTGATTCTCGAAGAAAACGTTCACCTTTCCATGAATCTGAAAGTAATTCAATGGCATGCCCAATGATCCTATTCAGAACCACGACGGCATCCTCCTGCTGGATGTTGAACAACTTTTCGTCCAAGACCACTTCTAATAACCTCAACCTTGCGTTCCAGACCACAGCCTCCTTTATAGCGGTATCGTCCCCACCACCGATTACTATTTCACAGTTCGCAAAACACCTCATAGAAGCGGCGTTAACTTCGTCATTTAACGCGACAGCACTTCCGACATTCGAACTTTGGCTGAAAACAGCGCCACGATGGCGCTTGACCGCTTGTACATATGACAGAAACAGGCGAGGGAGCACCAAGAGGACACTATATGCATCTGAAGAAGAGCAGGCGCTACGCAGTCGGTCAAACAGAATGGTTGACTGGTCTGTGGGGTGATTTTCGCTGAGCTGGCGAAGGATGTCGAGGTTGAAAAGGGAGTCCGTGCCGGCTTCATAGACATTTTGTTGTAGGCGTGTATTTTCAGGTGAGGGAATGATGGGTGGTGAATTGGATTGGGAGACGACGCGAAGCCAACGAAGGAAAAATGACTGTAGGAAGAGTTGATAAAACTGTTAAAAATGAATAGCATGAGTGTTATGCCAGGTGGAGGGTCAGGCAGGGTGCACCTTTTTCTTGTTGACCGAGTTACCCAGAGAAGTGTGATAAGACGAAGCAACAAGGGTCCCGATGTTAATGGTTCCGAGAGTCAAATCCCCTTCGTCAGCTTTCTGTAGTAGCACGCCGAACAAGTCTGCGAGGCCTTCCAAGGTCATCTTCTGCACGGAAATTGGCCACATGATAGCAACACAAGAAGAGACCTTGTCGGACAAATGATCATAAGAGTCGATTTCGTTGTATTTAGTGAGGAATGTAAGAAGTATCGGTTGGAGAGAGATGCGGTGAAGAAGGGGAGTAAGCCACGCCTTCAGGGGACGAGTATTAGAGGATCCCTTGTCCGAGAGAACATCTAGTAGTAACTTCCAGTATTCTTGGCTGAAGATGGAGCTGGTAGACCTAGACATGAGGTCACGACAAGACTCCTCGTATCAAAAACAAAAACGCACGCTGGTCGATTTTTCTCTTTCAATAGAGTGGATAACACCCATTCTACGATGACTTCAGCTTTACTTGGCAGATAGAAGGCGTTGCTGTCCCAAGCATGACGGGCTATTTCAATTTTGCTGGGCCAACCAGCACTGGGAGGGTCCGAGGGCGCTTTGAGGGTTCGGATAAAATCCTGCGAAGACTGTATCGAAATCATTTTATTTTCAGGAGCTCAGGATCATAAAATATGCCAGAAACCACGGTCAAGGCACCTTCAAGGGTCTCGATGGTGGTGGTGGAAGGGGTTGAGAGGACCTAACCCTAGACTAGGTGCTGCCGATCACCCTGTGAATGGTTCGGTGTGACTCTAGGTGTGGACACTCTCTGCTTTTTGATCTGATATGCCTGAGAAAGAGGTTGATATTGAATCATGCCGTAGCATGCAACTGGAAGAGTGCGAGGTACTGGAGGTGAGTTATTGTTGGGGGCTTGGGACTTGGCTCTCCATCGTTGACATGGATTCAGTCGATTTACCCAGAATGCGTATCGAGTCAGTTCAATGGAGGCCTACTTAAATTGGAGGTCCCGATTGAATTTGGTGACCCTCATTCCATGAAGGTCGAAATGGAAGAACACGGAACAGCCAAAAAGAACGATCAATCCTTATCGAGATCCCTATCGCTATCGACACTCCCGCCGTTGCTATTGCAGCTGTCCCTACCACCAGGATACCCAATTGCAAGTCCCCCAGAAATATTATCTTTTCGTGCTACACATCTGTGGTTATCCAAACTTCCATGGCTACAAACCAAACTCTTGGATCAGTGGCAACCTGGAGAAAGGGTGCTCTATAATTGGGTCGAATACATCCGAACCGGGGAGTTTTTGTCTGACCTGGGCATGATGTCCAAAGAGGGCGGTGCAACAATCCAGTCCGTAACTCCTTTCTCAAGAAGCGTCCCAAAGCATTTTAACCCTTGGCAGAATTCACCACCCCGCACCACATCTTCTCGCACCCTTATTACAGGCACACGAAACTTCATCGAAATCACTTGAGTTCGCGAGGAATTCATATCCATGCTCGATATGCTTGACTTCTCTAAAGGGATCAAGATGCTTACGGCTGTCTTGTGACCACATCTTCTGCCGATCATGCCTCGAGGATTTTTGGAAATTATGCATCGAAGAAGGTGACGTAGGTCGAGTCGGATGTGCCGACCCAGACTGCGTCAAAATAGGGCGAGAGGCCCTAGAAGAGGAGGTTGCGCGAGTGGTCTCAGAGGAAGACCTGAGGCGCTGGAGATGGCTCCGTGAGAAGAGGGACCTAGAACGAGGCAAGTTGATTCCCTTTTGGCAGTGCGGCCCTAACAACTGAGCATTCCTCGAGACAGATCCAACAATAGTGCACTGTCCGATGGAGTATTGCCAGACCCCTGTCCCGAAGCCTCCAGATGTGGAAGATGGAACTGGCTGGGAACGTTTTCGTCAGTGCCCGAAATGCAGCTTTTCGTTCTGCGCATTTTGCCGACGAACATGGTAAGTAATTGAGTTAGTAATGCTTTCCGCCGCATCGGAAGAATGCTGAGGGGTTGTGAAGGCACGGGCCAATAACTGAGTGTCCAATCGCACACTCGGAAAAGGTTGTTTTTGAATATCTTGCTGCAGAGGAAGGATCGGCGGAACGCGAGTTTATTGAGAAGAAGTTCGGCAAAACCAACGTGCTACGGCTGGTAAGACTGTACTACGAAGAACAGGCAAATAAACGTTGGCTCGCAACATCAACCATGGTATGTCCCGGGTGTGAGATCCATGTGGAAAAGAACTTGGGTTGTAACCATGTAGGTGTTCAGCATGACGACTGATTCGAATATAATGTTCATTATTAATAATTGCAGATGACATGCAGAAAGTGTGGGCAGCACTTTTGCTACCGCTGCGGGGCGAAGTTGCAGGAGTCGGATCCGTACAAGCACTTTTCGCAGCCTGGGCAGCCATGCTACTACAAACTATTTGAGTTCCAAGCAGAAGATGGGGGAGAGCTGGAAAGGGAGCTCCTTAATGTGCGGGTTGATCTGAATCATTAGATCTACAGGAATATTGGTGTACCGAAGGGTCGATCATGAGGAATAATATGTAAATAAAATTTTACTCGAGTGTCATTGGGTGTTTAGGGCGCGGTATGTTTTTTGTAGCCGGAATGGGGGGGTGAGACAAAGCGGGTAGTGGTTGTTGGCTAGATATATACTTCTCTCCTTTTCCACATTTTCAAATCGACCAGTTGATACCACTTTGTGTCAATACCCGTCCCTTCTCATACCCTCACCACGACCATGGATGTTTACACCACCTCCTTTGTCTATCCACGCCGGTCGCGACATATCCTTTCCCCCGCCTCCTCAACAAGAGACTTCCCTCACGACAATTACAACCACCACCAACCCCCTGCCCTCCCAGAAACCCTTGCCTCCGACACCGATGCCGTCCAGAAACTCGTCGTCATGGCCATGCAGCTACATGGTTGCCATGTTACTTCCTTCATCGTCGATCACGGCAAGGCATACAACTTCCATATTACTGGTACATACCAGCAGGTCATGTTGACCCGCGGTCTCATCCTCAAGGACTGCCCTATCCAGGTCAGTTGCATGCCTGCTTTTGTCTGACCGCTTGGACCCGCCGAGCTGACGCTTTCCGTACCCCCAGCATCGGTCTGCAATAAAAGTGACTCGCTCAGAGATCCTTGACTCTCCTTTCTCAAAACCAACACTCAAGCCTGAAGTTCGCCGTCGTCTCGACGATATCGCCTCTGAGACCCTCGCACATATTGCGGTCGTCAACAGCCCCCTTTCCGTGACAAATCGTACTCCTCCCGATGGAATCAGCACCAATGGCGGGTGGTCCGGCCTTGAGACAGAACGTGTTTGTGAGCTAGTCATAACAGGAACAGAAGACGCGGTGGACCTTGCCCGCGTCCGCCTACTGGTCATGCTGGATGAGCTGGTAAGTCTGATGTTCTTGGGAGTTTTCGTGGTTTGACATTTTTCCAGAGCGGTCTCCACGCCGAGCTTTGCGAAATAGACCACAAAATGCACCCCATCATTGCGGGCAAGAAGCGTCATGTTATTCAGACTATCCAAGAAGAAACTGCTACGAATATCTATTTTCCTTCTCCTCTACAAGGCATTTTTGGGTCTGAGGCGACGGGCACGCCACCCGGAGGGCGCAATAACAACGCCATCTGGATCACAGGAGAGTTTTTCGGTGTCCAGCGAGCACGGGATATGTTGTATCAGGTCTCCTTGAACAAGGTACGTCATGCCTCCACTCGTGTTTAGGGTCGAGCCTCACATGTCGGTAGCGCAACAACTTGATTTCAAAGGATACCGCAATCCTCCCGCGCAAGCTAGATTGGATGATTACTGACCGTATAGATGACTTGAGGACCATCATGAGTGATAATTCGACATTCATTCAATTTCCCCCTCTTGGAAGCTCCACAAGTCTCATTACCGTCTTTGGTGATTCCAAAGTCAACGTTCAGCGTACTATTAGATCCATCATGCAACTCGTGTGTCGATTTATTCGTTCCCTTGAGTGCCATTTTTAACTTGGTCTCACCAGGCATGTCAGTCTTATGTCGGGTCCTTCTGGTTGTTGCCCATACAATTTAATGCACTCCTTCCTCCTGCTACCCTAAATCCATCTACCGTCACTACCCTTCTTAATCAGATATCCGTTACGACTGGTGCCGAGGTCGTATTCAAGAGCATGTGCTTCGAGATGCATGGATTAGAGCATGAAGTGCGTGCCGCTGTAAACATGATCTTAGACTTAGATATCATCAAGGTATCTTTCGTCTTCCTTCGTTTCATGGACACAGCTTACCTACTGAACTATCAGGCATTTCATCACGAGATTCGTTTCCAGATTGAACTCGCCAACGAACACAGGGAGTTCATTAGTGGCAAGAAGAACGGGAAAATTAACAAAATCATGCAAACTACCAATGTCAAAATCAAATTCGAAACCTTCAACGATCACAATTTCTTGATAGATATCTCTGGCCCCGACAGTTCCGTTCTGCAGGGTCTGTCCCTTCTCCAAGAGGAGTTGCCTGCCGAAATATCTTTCCACGTACCCGAAGCCTACCACAAACGCATCATTGGTGTTGGTGGCAGGAGTATTCAGCGCATCATGAAGAAGTACGGCGTCTATGTTAAGTTTTCAAATGCGGAGGAGTTTGCAGCTTTGGGAGGTTACAACGACAACGATGACAACGTTGTGGCTCGGACACCCGCCAAGAACGCTATCAATCTTGAGAACCTGAAGCAATCGGTGATGGAGCTTGTGAACCCTAAGGTTTGTCCCGCTCTCATTTCTCAGGGCGACGTTCCTGATTTTCCTTGGAAGGACAAGGACTTCGTAAACGAAACTGTGTCGATCCCCCGAAGATACCACCGAACCTTGTTAGGAGAAAAAAGTATATTTATTCACGATATCGAAACGAAGACCAACTCGCGCGTACGGTTCCCCGACAAGGAGACGGCTTCGGACGTGGTTACCATTTACGGTCCTGAGAGTCAAGTGCAAATTGCAGCAGCGATGTTATTGGTATGTCTCTACATGATTGATTCAGTCGGAAGTATTCACTCTCCTGACTCAGGACCATGTGCCCTTCGAGGCGGATATGGCCGTTCCTCCGAATACCGATCTCCCCCGCCTCTGCGCCACACCAGAGTTCATCAACCTGGTGGAGCGAGTGAAGCGGGAGCTCCAAGTGTCCATTTCTCCCAACTTCAAACAGTCTCTACCAACAAACGGCGCATCTGGCGCAGAGACACCTACCGATTATTCATTCAAGTTCAGGTGTCAGCGCAGCAATAGTGACTTCCTCATCACTGCCCGCGAAATGTTGGAACAGTTCCTCATGGGCCATAATATCCACGTTTACCCGTCACTGACGTCTCAAGCTCACAAACGCGGTGACTCTTTCGCCGAAGCATTCCCCCATTTTGATAGCAAAGTCCTTTCCACTGCCAGGACCCGCGGCCATCATGGTATGCGCACAGTCTTAGTCTCCCTTGTTTCCGTATGCTGATGCCAATCGAAGTCTATGCAGAATCTATGGATATTAATCGATCGGAAATGATTGGTGATAGGAGGCTCCGCCTTGCAAATTCATCCCCTGATGTCAAAGCCCTGTTCAATTCCCCTGCTGGCGCTTATATCTATAACCTCGAGGAACATGATCCTCAAGAATCGAATTACCTGCCCCAAGGACCATCCGGCGGCGCCCCTATTGACTATTGGACACCTACACCCTTGGCGCCAATCGTAAGTTCTCCACTGCTCTTCCTTGGCCATGAACCCACCTGATTAACTTCCCTGATACTAGGGTTCCGGCATACCCAGTCGCACTAGGCATATGTCAGAAGATGCGCTCAAACGAGGTTCGGATTCCCTCCTCGAGGCCAAGCTCAAGGATCAGTTGAGCAAGCCGCGTTCTCTGACGAATCGTGCACAATCACTGGACCTTACGTATTCCCTCGCAAAAATCAGTGAATTGGGTTCGGGTATGGCGCCACCAGAGTCGCCGACGACTTCGACCGCAGGTGCTGATACAGGTGGAAATTCGAGTCCCGTTTCTGTTACTGCGCCATCCTTTCCAAGCGTATATGGTACGCCCGTGACTGGCGGTCCTCAGGCAGGAAGTTTGACTTCGAATCCGCCTGGTGGTGGCGTTGGTGTTGGGGTTACGGGCGCCCCTGCCGGCAGTGTTCCTAGTGGTGCTGCTGGTCCCGCTGGTGGGAGGTTGCCCGTTGTTGGGGCAACACCAGGTCCCTCCGGCTCGAGTGGTCCAACTCATCAAAGATCCGGTCGAACACCGGACAACGAGGACGTCACAAAAATATTTTCTAACCTCGTGCTGTAAATCTGGTCTCTACTACTTTCGTCGCGATCGTCGCACATTGTACGCCCTTATGATCTTATGCTGCTGTTGATGTCGCCGTCGGTGTTGATGTTGTATGCACTTACCTCTCGGGCCACCATATGGACGTCGTGTTCAATTATTTACTTCCTGCTTTGCTCACTGCCTTACGATTGCCTATGTTCTACTAGCGTTTTTAAATTCAATGGGCCTTTATCTTCTCTGTGTCATTCTCGTTTACTTGACTCCTTTGTTTCTTTGTTTCTCCCCTATTCCACGTTCGAAATTCTGCTCTGGGTCCTTTCTACCCTTTCGCCTTGGGTTGCACTCGATCTGTTTCCAGCTCACCTGGTCCCTTTGCTTGTATCCTAACCCCACTCGCACAATCGCTCCACAAAAAATCGTATGCGTCTCATACACCTGCCATCCTGTTTTGACTTTTATCACATATACACCTACATACTCCCTCCCTCATGCTGTGTTTCCATGATCATCACCCCGGCACCTCATCTCCCCTGTTCATTGTGTACACTAGCTTTCCTCCTTCTGGAGTCTACAATAGCTTCTAGTGAACCGGTTCTCTGGTATAGTTATCACTAATAAAACCTATTTTTCTCCTTATCTCAGATCGTTGATGAGACGAAGGATTTGGTCATTACATACATATATATGCGGAGAGTACGAAGCACACAACTACACAATCCAGGGGACCTCGAACAATACGAAATCGAAGAACTCTTGGTCCATCAAGGCTGAATATTCGCCCACATATTCATCGCTGCCTCCTTGCTTCTTCTTGTTCTGGCTCGGGTTTGAGCGGGGACGGAGATAGGCGAATTGAGCTTGAAGAACGCTGAAGACCTTCTTTGTTGATTTAGCATCAGGCTAGAATCGCGGTCAAGTTGGATGAATGCCAAAGACACAAAATGGATGCATATACCTTAATGATCAGACCTATGTAGTTGGCCGGAAGACCGTAACGCAGGACACTCTCGACGAACAGACGGATGACTTTGAGGTGCACTAGGATTTGGAATGCTTCAGAAAAGTTGGTCCGCGAAAGGCGAAGAAGCTCTGTCTATAGTTAAGTCAGTGATGCAATGCATGAGGTGCGGAGGCAACATAACAGACCCAAAGTTCTTTCTCCGTCGTATTTGCGGTCTCGAGCTCCTCCCTTTGTTTCTGGATTTCATCCTCCGAGTAGACAAAGTCCCGGACGATGAATCTGGGAAGCGAGACGTAGATCAGATGGAGGGAGGAGATTGATTGGCGAGAAAGTGGTTCACTTATTGTCCCGACATTTCTGGAGGAATTCGTCGTGGACGCGTTTGAAGATCACAACGCTAAAGAGGGAGAACTCGTCGTCAGATTTGATGAGCCTGGAATAGAGCCTCAGTCATAGGAAACACGATGTAGTGTGGTGATTCGTACTTGGAGGTTCTAGGAACCACCATCTGTGCTAGTCGTTCGTATTTCAAGTTCCAATCTTTGACCAGGTTCCTTGTGATTGATTGAGTCAATCGCCAGGGTTGGAATAGGGGTACTCACCTTGGAACAGCCACCAGCAACGTTTCTAGATATTCCGAATCTTGAATAAAGTCTTCCGCTGATACTATATCAGCCAGTGCGCGCGTGGAGAGATTACCCCTGTCCGAAAGATCAGTTGGGATGAGTGTTGGATAAGCGGAACATACATCTGCTTCCGTTGCATCTGGGTCAACGAGCCTTTCACAAGATTGTAGTTGTTCAACTTGGCTTTCATTGTATTGTCGATGGAGGTGATTTCCTATTTCTGGGCGTAAAACACCACAACGAATATACGTACGGCATTCGCGTACCTTGTTGAGCGTGTCGACCAAATCACGCAGGCTCTTCTGCACATTATAGCGGCCTTCGTTCCACCTCCAATTATTGAGTAGGTATTCATCTACGCTCCGTTCATCCACGAGTATGTGTTGCGACAATTTCGATGGATCATTGTTAAGCAAGTTTCGCAAAGTATCAACGGTCTTCGCGACAGTACCCGTAAAATAACTTTCTTGTTTGGGGAGATCCTCAGAGAGGTTAATGAGCGAATCAAGTGTTCCCGTCTACTAGACACCAGATGAGCTGCGAAAGGCGGAAGATCTCTGAACCCCGACCTTGAATGACGGAATGCCGAGGGGGGCGATGTTCTTGGATGGCAGCCTCGCTTGCGAGGTCAATTTCGGGGTTATCTCTTGCAAGAGACCCTCAGAGTCGCCATCCTGTGGGACTGAAACAAGCCAGGTGCTCTGGTCCGACGGCATTGGTCACTGAGGAGAATGCAGCTACGGACAGTACAAGTCTGAATGAGGCAACGTGCTTTGTACTTGTTTGATCTGAGGGGTCCCGGTTTCCTCTATCGGTGCCCCCTTGTCTGTTGAATTGCTTCCACCCCTATACCATGCTTCGCCACACCTCAGCCAGATTCCTCACAGCCTCTCGAAGATGGTTATCGACATCAAGCATTGAAACACCCTTGTTACTGTCCCCTAAACAGGTTCAAGAACTGTCGAAATCAGAACAAGTTGCGCTTCTGGACGCGTCTTGGTTCATGCCGAATTCCCCGCGCAATGCTAAAACCGAATTCCTCAAAAAAAGACTCCCCGGTGCACAATTTTTAGATCTGGATGAAGTTGCAAGCCCTCACGAACTCGGTCTCAAGCATATGATGCCAGGAACACGCGTTTTTGCCGAGGCATGCGGTAAGAAATCATCCTGGAGCGCCTCCTGTCGTCATTTAGTGTCCATTGTCCAGGAAGATTTGGTATTCAGCCCTCATCTCACGTAGTCATTTACGATACCCACGGGATCTTCTCATCGCCACGAGCCTTGTTCATGTTCCGGGCATTTGGACATCAAAAGTCGAGTATTATCAATGGTGGCCTTCCTCGTTGGATTGATGAAGGCTTTCCGCTGGAAACAACACAGCCGCAGACGCCGTGTGTCGCAAAATATGCTGAACCTACAATTGACGCACATGTAATCAGAAGTTAGTGCTGATTCAAGGCGTGCACAAAAGGGCGATTTTCACGTGTGAACAGATTATGAACAAATATTTTCTAATTCATCGCTTGACCCGAAGAAAGACTCTGCTGCTGAACTTGTATTGGATGCTCGATCGAAGGAAAGGTATGCACTTCCATTGGTGGCCATTCCCCACACAGCGATTCTCACGCCCTCAGGTATACCGGTGCCGCCCCTGAACCCCGTCCAGGTCTTCCTTCTGGTCATATTCCGAATTCCTTTTCCCTTCCATTCAATACATTCCTCCGCAAACAAATCAGCAACGTTGACGGCTCGGAATACACCACCTTCCTACCTCAAGGTGCTCTTAGGAAGGCACTCGAAGCGGCTGTTGGTCACGAACAAGCACAATTGATTATCGACGGCAAGAAGTCTGTTATCACAACTTGTGGCAGTGGCATGACTGCTGGGGTCCTATGGCTGGGTTTGAAACTATTGGGCGTCAAGAACGTTGCGCTCTATGACGAAGTGCGCTGCTTGACAATTCGTTCTAACCATGTGAAAACTAATAAATATCATTCAGTCATGGACGGGTTATGCTATGCGACCGTCGAGTAAAATAATCAAAGACTAGGTGATACTACTGAGCTACTTTCATACCATGTCCTACAGGTGCCTATTGCGATGAATCTAAATGAATTGTTGGAATGCAAATGCTGAAAACTCTTATCACTGTCCTCCCTTCCCATGGATTCCTGAATCGAGCCTGTTGGGAAAGCTCCATCTGAATGCTATCGCCTGTCCAACACTGTCATGAGACCATCGATTCCTCTCGCATCCTCGACTCTAGCCACCCTTTGAGGATCTTGCCCTACGGCATCCGCGATAGTGGCTGAGTACGATATCTGCACGTGAAATTAGATACTGCCTAGAAGTCTAGGAACTGTGAATTGACACACGTGGACCCTGAAGTTCTTCCGATACCGAACGATAGACTTTGTTATCGTGCATTGCCAACTGGAATAGACAATGTTCATGAACACTGGGCGCCACTTGACCAACCCTCACAAGTGTCGCCATTACCTTTCGTCCAACAGTACGTTTCCTCCGCTTTGGTACGCCGTCTGGAACAAAGAATTGCGTGACAACCACAATAACCTCGCCGCGTTCACTCCGCCTTTACAATAGAAGGTGTCCTCTCGACGTATGCGAGGCCCATAACGGATGATGTGTAAATTCGGATCATTTTCCCAGTAAGAGGGAGGTGCATTTGGATCCGATCTGGATTGCAGAAGTGGGGGCTTTGATGCACTGTTGAAGCATTGGTGAACTAGGTCCTTCACGCGTCGTTGCAAAGTGGCCATGGTCGAGGAGAGGAGAGGAGGTTGTTGGGAACAGGTCCTATACCTACGGGGGATTTTATATGCTCTGAGAAGCTCTCTGGCGTTTAACAAACACGCCTCTCGAAGCAAGAACTTGCATCTGTCATTGATATCACAATTGAATACGGGCGCTGATCAAGTTCTGATCTGCAAACCTGCCTGATAAAACAAGCTGCCTCGTATTTCGAACGTCCGACCAACAAGGCACCCGACTCATTATACGCCACCTCGTTTGATCCATGCGACAACGCCCACAAATGCTCCAATCGAGAGTGGACGTAATATGACTATATTATTATATACGAATACATTTTACTAATACAAGTGCTCTTTTGTTGTAACTCAGCCGACAACAGAACGAATGATAACCAGGTCTCTGGATATAACATGAATGACCTAATGCGGTGAATGCAGCACGCCCATGAAAGGTGGTGGTCGACAGTGTTGATACGATTTCCTGGCCGTTCTCGCGGCTGTGCAAGCGTCAATCAGTACAGCTTACCGGAGGAAATGGTACACTTACCACGCGCACTGTACTGCACTTCTAGTCGCATGTGTTTCCCTTTGCGCAAAAGCGTCAGCCTCCAACTGTAAATAGTGCGAAGTTAGCGCACTTGGGATCAAATGAGGTAGAGAGCCGATGTACCCTTCTATGAGTAGGACGTTAAACCCCTTCTTTTCGACTTCTCGAAGCAATTGTTGCTGCGCAAATGTGACTGCCCTCCGTAGTTGGTGGACATGGTGCCCGTTGTGTCTGTGAACATCGAACACATATGTGCCACGGGTGTCCACTTCATTGATCGAAAGCACGTCCAGGTCTATGGACAGAAGGGTCGTGAGCGTCTGTAAAAGTCATTTCAACTAGCACAACACACCTTCATCCTCATAATAAGTCGGCACAGGCTCGACTGCCTTGCAATCCACCACTTCCCAAGGCTGTTCTTCCCGTCGAAAGCGGAACATGAGGCGAAGCCGATGGGTTGAGAGATGTTAGGAGAACTTGAGTGGACGAAGACCGACAACAAGTGAAACGGGTAGGAAAAGAAAGGGTGAATTTCCTGAGACAACACGCCCTGTTGTGGCACATACCTATATAAGGGGGGAGATATAGCATCTCGACATTTGAAACGCTGCCCGTGGATCAAGGATTGGATTCGCAGTCGTGTGGCTGCGTGGCCGTACGTTGTCAGAGCTGCGGCATCCGAAACCAAGCGAAGCGCTATCATAGCTATTACTCATTTTGATTTGATAAGATCTGCGGGAAATGACCAGCCTAGATATTGGTGGCAAGGAGCATGGATCCGGTTGTATGAATAGCCCCGAGGGAAAAAGCCAGCTTTCGCTCTTTCTGGTTTGTGGATGGAGAAGTGCCAACTCCAGATGATCTATATTCAGCTGAATGAATTGTTTGAAACCTAGCAGGCACCGAGTAGGTGGCCACCCGATACGGTGGGCCAATCCGAGTCAGTGACGAATGACCTCGGCATTTCTACTGTTTCAGGAGAACCAATTCATGCAACAAACGGAAATCACAAGTTCGTGACAGCTGCCCGCCGCAGTCTTTTTCCAGGACTGCTGAGAGCTGTGTACCACTTTTTGGCAAGATCGAGCGAGACGCGGAGAAGCAACTTCAGTTCGGGGAGAGCCCAGCATGTCATGTCCGAGATCCGCATTGATGAACTGCTCAACCACGTGTGGGAGAGCATGAGCCGTGGAAACAGCGACAAGGTTGGTTACGAAGCTCTCGGCAATGAGTGGGGAGGCTTTCCATTCCCTGGCATCACGGAATAGGAATGAGATTGGGGTATGTTTGTCACAAAGATAGTCTGGCCATATCGTGAACCCACGTAAAATTTCACTTCAAACTCTCGCACGTTAGACATTACAAGTTCGTTGCATCGAAATCGACTTCATGGACACCTTTATACTACGAGAAGAATTAACGAGGCTGCCCCCAGTAACCCAACCAGCTTCATGTCGAAGGACGAGGCCGTGCCCAAGGCAGACCCGGTAGACCCAGTAGACCCAGTAGACCCAGTAGACCCGCCAGAACTTGACCCGGTCGAATTCTTGCACTCAATGGAGCTAACGCTATTGTTACTGTTCGTGAGAGTCAAATCGGCACACTATATCATTTAGAGTGAGTAAGCGGAAAACTCGGAATCAAGGGTCCATGTACCTGGAACAAATTGCCATCTCCTCCGTCGAATAGCACCTGTTTCGTTCAGTTTTAGTGAGGACGATTGGTAAGATAATTTGATAACAGGGGACCCACCTGAACAGTCACATTTTGTCCATCACGAAGGCCAGTAACATTGGATGACGCGAGGTCCAATGGAATGCAGAATGATCCTTGTCCCGAGACCCGGAAGAACGAATTTACTTGGGAAAAGTTGTTGAAGTTGTTCGGATTTTCGACAGTGGACAAATAGAAGGCAGCTAGAATGTGCTTCTAGTCAACAATAACGTCATTTCTGTCATCGAAAGTCAATGCATACCAGACCAAGTGGGGTGCTCTGAGACTAAAGTAACGAAACCTCCGCTTAGAGGGAATTGTGTACGATTGGTGGTAACATCAGTGAATCCGTCTGTTGTCCGTTATCGGGGGTGAGCAGCCTTCGGACTATGCACTGGAACACGAACCACAGAACTTGGGCTCGTCATCTTCCACAAAGGGACCACGAGGCGTGGGGAAGCTGATTTGGAAATGCGCGTTCACGAAGAAAGTAGAGACTAAGACAATGAGTCCAGAGAGGATGGCCTTCATGATGATCAGGAACGTTTGTCTCTGCAGAAACAGGGTTTCCCATGCATTTTATACTACAATATTCACCTTACATCTCCTGAAAGGCGAAAAACTTTTTCTTCATCGGAGGGTCTCCATGCTAAGTGCTAAGCGGTGTACGTTTTCTGAGGAAGTTGATGGGCTATTTTTATCCCCAGGTTTCAAGGGACCGCGGAGATGGGCGATCGCAACAAACGCATAGTGGTGATACTACGCTACTCGACCAGGTTTGAGGAATAGTTAGAGACTTTCATCGAGGTGATCTCTGAGGACATAAGAGGGAACTAACACCATTACGAAGCCCAAGAGTTTGGTGGGAAGCATCTTTCTTGTAGGCGGCCCCAACGATGTGAAAAGAAGTGGTGCGAAAAGAAGCCTCATATCAGAGAATCTAAGCAAGGCCCCTCAGGACAGGACAATGAAGCCACTGAGACTCGATAATCGTGTGAGCAGTTTCGTCGTTACAAATCAATCAATAAGCTGGTACTACACAAACGTGATAAGTAGTTGTTTAATTACATGCAAAAATAATGCTGGGATGGCACGATTGTGGCGTCTGGGGTATCCCAGAGAAGACCTGCTACGAAACATGGAACAGGGTATATCCGTCCTTTTTTAGGATTCCGCCATGAACTCGTATCCACCCACAGTCGCGTATAGTCAAGTTTAACGATTATTTATGGTCGCCATTCACGTTCACGACTTTCACAGCATGGCTAAGGCTGATCCACCGAGAGCGAAGAGAAGGGCAGTGTAACTGGAAATTTGCTGAGTAAGGCAGAGGGCTCCAGAACCAGTGGGTGTTGGGGAGGAGCTCGACTCCGAAGTACTGTTTACGCAAGTGTCCCTGATCTCCTGAGGGATGGTATAGTTGCTCGAGAGAGTGAGGTCAGCGCACTAAAAGCGTCAATAGACGTGAGCAACATTTCGTGCGTACGACAAAAAAAATTGGAATGGCTCACCTGGTAAAGATTGCCATCGCCGCCAGAAATCATGATTTGGATGGTGACATTTGCACCATCCTCGACGCCGGAGATATTGGTCCTTGAAAGGTCCAAGGGAATGCAAAGCTCGCCAGCAACATCGGCAGTGGCCCAGTAACGGGCGAACTGTTGGCCGTCGGTACCGTTGAAGTCACCAAAGTTGTTGGGATTCTCATCCGTGGAAACGAGTACCGCACCTGATAGAAATGATAGAAATAAACCAGTGTAACCAATACGACAGTAGAAATAAGACCAACCCGACCAGTGTTCATGACCTTGTTTGATTGATCCTGAAGAATCCGTCAGACAAAGGGAAGGTGGATCGGTTAGTCGTCACTTCAGTGTAGCCACCTAGAAATCATATAGCCGTCAAAACCACATCACCGCCATTCAAAGCAATGATTGCATTACCGCAGAACGTGGGCTCGTTTTCGGAAACAAATCCACCTCGAGGCAGAGGGTATTGCAACTGGAAGTGTGCTTTGACTGCACTAGCACAAAGAATAAGGGCGGATAAGGCAGAGTATCGCATTGTAAAAGCAGGTGATAAGTAGCTTTAATTGAGGGATCCTCGCCGGACGGAGGGATTCTGGTGACTTTGACACTGAAGAATCCTGGATCTTTATACTGCGAAGTGGCTTGGCGTTGGTAAACTCAAGCCTGACCATGGATACTGCAGGGCTTCGGAAAAAAAGCAAGTAAATGCACAAAAACTTTTTCGTTTCGCCTAACTGTATGACGAGAGGTGTTATGTACCTGGATCATTCATGAAGAAGAGCTCTGGATTGGACAAATGCCAAGCTCACGTTTCCATCTAAACGTCACTGTCATTTTGCCAAGCCCAGCCGTTAGCTCTCCATACCGAGGTCTGTGACAGGCACCAGCATAATTGCTTGCTTGTTGTTGATCTCTCAATGTGTCGCGGGTGTCCGTTGACAAGTTCGATTGGAAGCGTGAACTAGGAAATGCGATGTTACATTTAGTATGCTGTTTTTTAGTGACTAGATTTCGCAGCTCCTATATTGATTCGTCCAAAGATAATTTCTCCCAACGCCAGCCCCACGAGAATTGATACAATGTATCCCGCATGAAATGTCCTGGAAGGGTCAATTAAGGATTGCACGCAGTCAATAATGAATCGGAAACGCGCATACATGACAGCTAACATCAGGATGAATCCCAAGAGTCTCTGGAAACCATACATCATTCCCCGCGGGATATCAATGGTAGTGATGAATGGAGGGATGGTGCGCGGTGGGAGGGATTTTTCTTTGTTGACCGAGGAGGTTTCTGAGGAGGGAATAGCTGAGTGGTGTGGCGTCTTCTCCAACAAGGGCTGGGTGGACGATTTAGTTTGCAAGGCCCTGAGAAGAAAGAGTTATCTATGTCATCGCAAATAACCAAGCACGGGCAAGTACCTCTGCTTCCAGCGCGCCTCAAGCGCACCCGATAGGGCGTTAATCCATCTCTCAAATATCGCGAACAAGAAAAGCCCGACGGAAGCGCCTGCTATAGCTCCTCCAGAGGTAGGCTGCCAGGCTTTGAAGAAAAGGAAGTCCCCGCCATTCATATGTAGAAAGGGAGTCATCATGGTCATCACTGTGCCATTGCTATTGGAGTTGCTGTGATCCATATTGGATGGAAAAAGGATGAGAACAAGTGTCAGTCGCTATGTCTTTCGCAACAGTATATGGCCAAGGAGAAGCGTGTAGGTCGGCGCCGTGAAACCACCGGGAAACGCCGCTCCCGGACCAAATGACCAAAAAATTGCTTTTTACAGAAGTGCAGGTCTTGTAGGTTTCAGTACGGACCGTATGGAAGTTCGCTGTCACCAGGATCTCACGGGAAATTCTGGTCGTACACGCTAGAGCCGAGGGGATGTGTGATATTCCCTGATGGTCGACAAAAAGTTTTTTTGGCCCGTAACCTTTGACCGCAAGCGATAAAGCGCTTGTTGCAGGCCAGGATAGAGGGCGAATACGATATCAAGGGAGGAGATGTGTCGGAAGGGTAAGTCCAGTTGTCAATACTGTCGCTCCCCTCAGCTGCTAACCCATATTTAGGTCGACTCAGCTGTTTGTAGACAGAGGTCCTTTTCGTTGGGAAGGTGCACGATAGGCAAGAGATAGTAACTGGGGCAGAATATCAGTGATGCCTCGGGTGGGATATGTCTCGTCGCAGGGGTAGTGACTATTTGTGAGCATTGGTTAATATTGAGCTGTTTATTTTTTGAGACTTGCGAGCGGAGGAGCCACTTGTGTGCCGGATGGGGGGGCCAAGTAGTGTAACGGATAGCCCTGCCAGACGGTGGAGCCTAGGGAGAGTAGGAGGATGTTGGAGTAGGAGTGCTTGGTATCTGCACATCCAGGAGTTGAGCGGCATTTGTGCCACTCTCGGTGATCGGTGAGAGACCCCAGAAACTCTATCTGAAAGAAATCCGAGAAATTACCATCATCGCGTGATCACTGAGATCATTCATTTCATATTTTCAGCTGAGCTCATTCACCATTACTTCCTTGTCTATTCTATATAGTGTGTTCGCTATGGCCAGCATTGCCCGTAATACTATTGGACGCAGCATTCGTCTCGCTACGCAGCGTAACATCGCTGTTAGGGCCACGGCTTGGTCTTCCACGGCACATTTTGTCCGTTTCAATTCCTCCCAAGCGCCTTCGTCAACAAAACCACCTTTAACACCGGAGCAAATCAAAAAGAAGGCAGCTTTGGAGAGACAAGATGATTTGCAGAGGGATTGGGACGCGAAAATCTTGAACTATGAAGAACTTCTTCCCATTACCGAATCCCCAACTCCCGTGAGTCTGTTGGTTATCTTGTGTATGAGCTTGTAAGGTCTAACCCTTGTTAGGATACTTATCTCATTGACGTTCGGGAACCAGATGAAGTCATGCAAGGAATGATTCCATCAGCTGTTAACCTTCCTCTGACTGTACTGGCGGATTCATTGCACCTAACTCCAGAGGCCTTCAGGGAGAAGCATGGGTATGAAAAGCCAAAGAAGGACCAACGGTTGATCTTCTATTGTCGTAGTGGCATGAGGAGTACTTCGGCTTGCGATGTTGCCAAGCGTAATGGCTTCAGAAAGTGAGTATCTATGCCTCATCAGGCAACTCGTTGTTCATACACAATTTCCATCTACAGTATTCTGAACTACAAGGGTTCGTGGCTCGAGTGGGTGGAAAAGCAAAATCTTCAGAAACCTTCTGCGTAAGGCACGGATAGTGATACTAGTTGGCAGTTTACTTGCAACACCTCCAAAGACACTACGTATCTTCTTGTAATGTTTTTTGTGCAACGACCTGAGAGCTAGGTTGTATTGCGTCAATACTGAGGGCAATGATGCAAACCCCAAATAGACCCTAACCCTAAACTCGTATCACCTTGACGCAGTTAGCCCGATGGTCCTTGTTTGGACTCTGACCTTTCGCGTCATGTTCTCTGCCATTCGCCAAGCTACTCGCCGTTATCTCACATTCTCTAGGGCAGCATTTTCAAGAAGATGTCTACATTCCTTCATGCATTCGCATATCGTCATACCTGTTGCGGCGCAACGACACCAACGGTGGTACGCAACGCCACCACCCCAGGTTAACGTGAGGTCAGACAATTTGTAAAGGCAAATGCCAGCTTGGCTGAAGTTCTAGCGCTATGCTTAGTGACCTGTCCATGGAACGATATCATACACTTTCGGAGTCGACCATGGACTCGTTACTGGAGTCCTTAGAGAACCTTCTGGATGAAGTTGGAGATCCGAATTACGAAGTAGAGTATCACGTATGTCCCCTCCGACCATCGTTTGGTTTATCTGTACGCTGATTGGCTGGTGCTAGAGTGGTGTTCTTACCCTTAAATTGGGCGACAAGGGGACATATGTGATTAACAAGCAACCTCCAAACAAGCAAATATGGCTTTCATCCCCTTTCAGGTGTGCATGACATTTTCAACCGGTGTTTGCAATCCTTAGTGATCACTTATTAATCAGCGGTCCAAAGCGCTATGATTACTGCGAGACGAGAGACAATTGGTTCTACTCCCGGGACGGCCGTGCAATGGGCGATCTTCTAAATGAGGAGCTTTCCAAAGCGCTCGAGCGTGACATTGACCTGGAGTTGACACAGGTGTCTAAGCTTCTTTGAGTTGTGCCATCGGCCCTTGTACACCCTTTGGAATTCTGTGGACAGCACCCGGCCGCGCGTCCATCTTGGGGTGAGGCGAGTCCACATGATCGTTCGTTTGAGGCGACGGATACGATTATAACGCGATTACAGCACAATACCTGCGTGAAAGGAAACTATTAATGTAATGTCTACAAATACAGGAATGCAGAACAGATAGTCAGTGCGAATATGAGATAAGGGGAATGAACAACAAGACGTGAGTAAGAGAGTTCGAGGCATGGAAAGCATGGCGATGGAAAGATGGAGGTGATTTTCAGGTTTGTGGCTGGCTGGGATTGCGTTGTCGTCGCGATAGGAAGGCAGAGGCCAGAGATCTGTCAAAGTGTTATATTATTGCTATCTCAAGAGTCCAGAGGGAAGACGTAAACTTGCCTGTTTGTGCCTTCGTAATGTTCGTACACGCGGGCCGATTCGTCGGACGATATCTGGACCTCTGGTGGGGAAACTATTCGATTCTTGTCGACAGGAAAGTGCAGGGGGAATTCATCACTTTGAGGGGGAAGTGATGGTGAAAATAAATGTCGATGTTTATGGAGAATATGGATTTTCTTCAGCACGCTGTTGACTACCGCATACTCCGCATTTGGTGACTGTGCAGCCTCGTTCCTTTCTTCCTGCCCGTCGCCAACAGCATACTCTTCTTCATTTTCGTCGGCAGAGTTGGAGTCCGAGGTAGTCCATCCCCTTGTTTGGCCGTCAAGTGATGGCGGTGCAACGCGTCTGCGTTTCAAATCACGGATGTGAATGATATCCTCTGTGGACGTATCTTGCGGTGTAAGGGACGAAGAAGGGATCGGGGAGGACGCGCGCTGCCGTTTGAGCATGACGAAGGCTGGGACTCGCCAGTAAGGAAAAAGGGCGGAGGAAGAGAGCTGGGGAGGTGGTTGCAAAGGGGAACAGGACAGCTAATTAATTGTCAATTTATCGTGTATTAGCTAATCAATACTAGCAGCATTATTCTGTTTCTGGGTGTTGTGTGCATCACTTGTTGCAAGCTGCGTTGTATTTCTGCTGGTCTCACCCTCTGGAATTCGAAATGTCGGACATGGATGTTTTTGCGGCTATGGGTATTTCTGGCTTTGGGAAAGCGCCTAAGAAGAGGCAGCTGGACCCACATCGATTTGACAGAAACAAACGGGAGGAGGTGTGTAGTTTTGGTTTCTGTATCAGTATTCTTGCGCGTATTCATGAGCAACACAGACCAGAACCCCTGAAATCAAGGAGGACAGTCCTGCACCGAAGCAGCCTGTGGCAGGTCCTTCACAACCGCAAATGACTGTTAAACCCCCAGTCCCTTCGATGGATGACGGCTCAGAGGACGAAGTCGGACCTCCGCCGCCACCGAAAACCGAGGAAGGTTCGGATGCCCTGGAAGAACCGGAATATGACCCCTCGGACTTGGAAGACGATGATGTGCCCGAGTTTCCTATTACGCACGAGATTGTGCTCAAAGACCATACGAAGGTGGTCTCGGCACTTGCTTTGGATCCTTCTGGCGCGCGAATTGTATCAGGCTCGCATGATTATGATTGTAAACTCTGGGACTTCGGTGGCATGGACATGCGTTGTAAGCCGTTCAAGAGTTGGGAACCGGCAGGTTCTTATCATGTATGTATTTTATTGTATTTTATGTTTTGCGTGATTCGAGTGATATTAATTGACACCTGGTACCCAGATACATGACCTGAAGTTTTCTAATGATGGACAACGGTTCTTATGCATTTCTGGAACAATACAAGCGAAATTATTTGACAGGGACGGAGAGGAGGAGTACGTATATTTTTGAATCTAGCTGCCAGTCGTCCAGTGCTTATTTATTCTTAGAGCCACCTACATCAAGGGGGATCCTTACATTCGGGATATGAAGAACACATCGTAAGTGTCATTGGTTTCACCTTAATGAATCTGGACTCATGGCCTCGCTCCAGCGGGCATGTCAGCGAGCTTACCTCCTGTGCATGGCACCCAAAGGACGGCCAGACTTTCATCACTTCGTCTGCCGATTCAACAATACGGTTTGTACTTCTACTCTTCTGGAAACCATGTGCAAGTATTCATCTATCACAGGATATGGGACGTCGAGAATAAACGTAAACAGAAGTCGGTAATCGTGGTGAAATCTAAGGAGCGAGGAGCACGGACGAAGGTGTTAGCTTGCGGGTATTCTCCTGATGGTGGAATTATTGGCGGAGGTACGTTGTCGCGCACTCGGAATTGTATAATCCCGTATTTCGACTCACCTCCATTACCGTAAAGCTTGTCTTGACGGAGCCTTGCATATGTGGCAGTCCAACTCCAATTTTGCGCGGCCGAATATGACGATCGAAGGCGCACATACGAAGAACTCTGAGACGGGCTCGCTCGTCTTTTCTATTGATGGGAGGACGGTGCTTACAAGAGGAGGTGATGATACCGTAAAAAGTGTGTACACGTTTCTATGGGCGAAGGCGTATGGGTGCTAAGAGAATCTTCGGTCAGTCTGGGATCTACGAGCATTCAAGAAGCCCCTTGCGGCACGCAACGAGACGCCGACTCTGTACCCTAATACAAACGCCGTCTTCAGCCCCAATGACAAGTACGTCATTACAGGGGCAGGTGCCACGACCAAGGGGGGACATGGCAGGCTCTTATTTCTACAGAAAGACAGCCTGGAAGTCGTCAAGACTCTCGAGGTTAATGCAACGCCAGTCAGAGTATTTTGGCATTCCAAGATCAACCAGGTGAGCCACGTGACGGGCTTCTCTGTTGGTTGTTGTCACACTTACTCACCACGCCCAGATTGTCACCGGCCTCTCAAACGGCGAGATATGTGTGCTATACTCGCCAGAAACGTCGCTCAATGGCGCCAAGCTCCTCCTCAATAAGGGACCACCCAGAAAGGTCACTGTGGAAGACATGTCTGATGCGGTGACTGCCCCACACATTATCACTCCACATGCACTCCCCATGTTCCGCGACATGGATCCAGGCCGAGGGACGAAACGTAAACGTGAAAAAGATAGGATGGATCCGAGGAAGAGCAGGCGGCCTGAGCTTCCAGTCACAGGGCCTGGAAAGGGAGGACGAGTGGGTGCGAGTGCTACCCAGCACGTTGTGCAGAATTTGGTCAGGGATACAACGCGGGACGAAGATGTGAGTGTTTGCTGTCATAGTGACCCTCCCCCCCTGCCGCCTATTCGCTTCTCCTTTCTCCGGGGATAGGTTCCCACTTTTGTTCTTGATGATAACTTCTTTGAGACTCGCTGGCCTCGCGCCCTATACCTGTGGCATGACACCATCTTGGGTATCAGGCCTGGTGTAGCCCCTCTTGACCTTTTGCAATCACTGCGGCGCCCAAATCAGGTTTCCCATCTCCTGATGGCACTTGAGGCGGTTGCCTTCTCACACATCTGGTTTGATACTGATGCACTTATTTATTGCAGCCACGGGAAGCGCTACTCAAGTATGCGGACAAGGCAGAACAAGATCCATTGTGGACTAAAGGTGAGATTTTCTTATCCAGTCCAAGTCTCGCCGGCACTGTTGTTGGGCTCCCGACCTCGGCAGCCGATCTGTGTCCACGTGCCGAGACAATTTTCAACATTTGTGCATGTTTACGTGATGTTGACTGACGTGGCGGTTTTCTCCGAAACCTTATTGTAGCCTGGAAAACGAACCAGCCCAAGCCCGTGTTCGCTGACGAGCCTGTGGAGGAAGACAAGGACGAACAGTAGCTGGTAGAGGAGATAGGCAGCGCAGGAGGATATAGAGAGCGATGTGAGGCTGGACGGAGATGCAAGAGGGAGTGTTGTTGAAAGAGGGTGGCCCCTGCGCGGGAGATCTGAACCTTAAATTTCGAGGACTATAAAGACCTAGCCACCTCCGATCCCCCTAACTCCCCAAAAATCTTCCCTTGCCCTCCCTCTGTCACATCGTGACTGTCACGTTCCAATTATGAACCATGAGCATTCCGTAGATTCTGGTCACACTGACCCAATCACTGCCCCCGTCGTTTCTGACAACGACCACACTCCCAATGGCAATGCAAACGGCATCACAAAGCTCAATGGCGATCTTAAGCGACACCCAAGTTCTCCCGCAGCAGACTCCCCTGCCACCCCTGTCTCTAATGCTGCCGTGCCCGATGTTAAAATCGATATTGAGTACCAAGAGCAGGAAAGCGATGTTCGCCATGAGCCCATGCCCATCAAGTCTATCGCACCCGTAGATAACAAACCTGCGGTGACCGCAATTGACGACGTGTCTACAGTCCCCCAGATCGGTACTCCGGTAGATCCAGGTTCATCGTTTCTTTTTCCTTCTATGCCCGCTTTGTCTCATTAAAAATTTCCGGGACCATATATAGCTGCGATTCCGATTCATGCACCCAATGGAACACCACCTCCCCAAACCGGCGAACTACTCGAAGACGTGAAGATGGCAGAGCAGGGAACGATACCAAATGGCGTTCACCACGACGCTGACGTTCACATGGAGGATGGTGACCCTCATCCTCCCACCTCGCCCGTCGCTGCTGATGCGTCAATGGGACATATCGATACTAGCGGTGCATCCACACCTCGTCCGCTTTCGCAACCAGACGATGATGAACACAAACCGCCGCCAGCGAAGCGAGCCAGGATGGATTCAGACGCGGATAAGGCATCTTTCGCACACTTAAACGTAAGTGTCTCCATATCTTCTGTGCGCCGTAACGGGCGTGCTGATTCCCTGTCTTTATTTGTCCTTCTGAAGTCCGCAACCCCACCTCCAGCCTCTGCTGCCCCAAGTCCCGTACCCCCCTCCAGCGCCGCAACTGCCGCGGCTCCACCATCCTCTCTACCCCCCTTGTCTGTGCTACCCCATTCGTCGTCCTCCACCGGGCCTTCCACCTTTACAACGGCCCAACTGCGCTTCTGTCAATCAACCGTTCGTAGTCTGAAAAAACTCAAAGACGCCGCCCCTTTCCTACGACCCGTCGACCCCGTTGCGCTCAACATTCCGCATTACCCTTCTATCATCAAACATCCGATGGACTTTTCCACCATTGAGCGCAAGCTCGCTAGTTCCAACCCTCAGAAACCCGACCCTAACCCGGAGAACCCTCGTTATCACAACGCGGACGAATTTATCGCCGATGTCCGCCTGATCTTCCAGAACTGCATTGCTTTCAATGGCCCGGACCACACGATCACGGCCATGGGAAAACGTGTCGAGGAGATCTTTGATAAGCAGATTAAGCAACTGCCACCCGCAGTGCCTGTGCCAGAGGTGAGTTAATCTGCGCATACAACATTGTCGCCTGTTGAGCTTTGCCAGACAAAACCCGCTCCCCCTCCCAAAAAGCCCGCCACTCCGCCACCTCCCCCCCCACAACCCGTAACAGCCCCTCCCAAACAACAGAAGGCTCCCCCAGCACGCCGTCTCTCCACAACAGTTCCCGTCATCCGGCGAAATGAAAATGAAGCGGTCGGCCGCCCAAAACGCGAAATTCATCCGCCTCCTCCCAAGGACCTTCCCTATGCTGATGCGCCAAAAAAAAACCGCAAGAGCAAGCGGGTGAAAGATGATGGTACAGCTGAACAACTGAAGTTCTGCAGCAAGATTCTTTCGGACTTGCATCGAAAGCAACACTATAATGTTGCGCATCCGTTTTATGAGCCTGTTGGTAGGTACCATGTCTTTCGTTCATCAATTCCACATAGTAACCAAATGACCACTAGATTGGGTGAAGATGGACCTTCCTTTGTATCCCAAGATTGTGAAAAAGCCTATGGATCTGTCCACCATGCGCAAGAAACTTGATGCCGGCGAATATCCTACCGCAAAGGATTTCTATTCCGACTTCAAACTGATGATCAAAAACTGTTTCGCCTTCAACCCTGTCGGAACTCCTGTTCAGATCGCTGGCGCTGAGCTCCAACGGCTATTCGAGGATAAATGGAAGAACTTGCCGCCCCTCCACGATGTTAGTGAAAGCGAGGATGAGGAGGACAGTGAGGATGAAGAGGCGCGTCAACGTGAGTTTGGTCTCTATTTTTGATTATAGCATATACTGACCAAAGTGGGTCAGGTCAAATCGCTGAGATTGAGCAGCAAATGGAGGCGCTCCAGAACACGTTATCTGCGCTCAAGAGCAAGCCTGTGAAGAAGAAGAAAGAGGAACGGCGTGAGAAAGCACCAGTGGCTTCAACTTCAAAAGCTCCCCCGAAACAACCCAAACCTCAGCCGACCAAGAAGAAGAGCAAGAAACCTATTGCTGATGATGACGTGCTGACCTTTGAGCAGAAGAAAGACTTGAGCGAATCAATCAGCAAGCTCGATGGGACAAAGCTTGAGAAGGTCATCCAGATCATCCACGAGGGTGTTCCCGAAATCCGCGATGTGAGTGCTCCTTCCTATATGCTTTGTCGTACTAGCCGAATCACAATCTTATACGCGTTTCGTTCCAGAGCACAGAGGAAATTGAACTAGAGATTGACACACTGCCAGCGGCGGTTCTCACTAAACTCTACAACTTTGTGATTCGACCCATGCGCGCTCAGCCTACGAAGCGAAATCGGACTGGCAAGGGTACCGGTACTGGCGGGCTGAAACGAAAGAGCATGGATGAAGATGTCGAGGCAGAGAAGATCCGACAACTAGAACAACGCATGGCGCTTTTCGACCAACCTCTGGGCTCTGCAACAGCACCAGCGACCCGGAATGTCGATAGCGACCACTCATCCGATTCCAGCGATTCGGATAGTTCAGGCAGCGATTCGGAGTAGATCTTGGGTTCTCGGTTTTCCTTTGTTACTTGTTTATTATGATCTGTATATTCTTCTCATCCAATGGACCTCACGCCTTGACACCCTTCGCCTTGCTCTTGTTCTTATCGCTTTATTTCGTCCTCGGCACGTTATACCTCGCGGCTCTTCCGCCTGCTTGACTCTTGTGATCACCCCTCCCTTGTTTCCACTACTTTGCGGGAAATGGTGATCGACCCCTCCTTTCATTGTTATAATAGCCCTATACACCATACACTCAGCCTACATAACGATTTCGAGCAATTCTCCTCTCTCCCACTGTAGCTAGTTAGTCATATTTACTTAGTCGAGAGAAAGTTCTGATTTAATCCAAGACCTAATCAACTTCTTCGCTGTTTCTTTTTCGAGAATTACCTATGTGTAGATCGAGGAGGATGAAAGCGGCATATGACAATAAGAATACACAACAGAGGATGAAATCGCAGCAAGGAAAGAAAAAACTCGTGCCGTGCCATTATTCACAACAGGAGATTATTTCACCTTCGTTTGTTGTTTTTTGCCTGGAACTTTTGCCAACCTGACCGTACTGGCTGAGCAGAGGGAGTCGGGGAAAGTTGAGATGAGGATACGGATGAACTTGGAGTGGGTTTGGGGGTGGGGATGGCAGGAGCCTGAGAGTGGGATGAAGGGGGAAGAGAGGTGGCTGTCGCAGGTATGGATGTCCACCCGCTTCCACTGTTTGTTGGGTGTGGTGGATGTGACGGTACTGGCGATTGGGTGTGGACTGCGGCAGGTGGTGCAGGAGGTTGCGCATTGATGGTGCTTGTGTCAAGGGATGTCCAACCCCCCGTTCGAAAGGAGGGTGTATGACTAGCGTGGCGTTGGGTATTCGGTGCGGGAACAGATGGCGGAGGCGGGGGCGTCGAGGATACAGGTACCCAGCTAGAAGTTTTGGGGGGCTCCGAAGGTGGAGGTGGAGGTGTCGAAGATGGCGTTGGGGATGCAGATCCAATGGTTGCCCAGCCCGATTTCTTGAACCCCGTAGGAGACGCCGTAGCGGACGATGCAGAATCACCGATTGAGGCCCAACCTCCCTTCTTCTGGGCTGAGCTATTGTCAACGTCCATGGATGGGGATACATCCGCAGCGGCGGCTACGGGTGTCGACCCCACCTGCGAAAGCGAAGTCGTTGCTTTGGGCATCTTGATGCCGGCAGCTGCTGCAATCTTGCGTAGTTCACGTTCCTCGCGTTTACGTTCCTTTTCTTTCCGCTTGTCGATTTCTTCTTTAGGCTTGAGTCGAGCATTAGCTTGCATGTCTTTGAAACGGGCTTTATGGTGATGCGCGTATGAATTGGTGTGCTCATCATACTGCGCAACCGTTTTGAATTGTTTGTCGCAAAGCTCGCAGTAGAAGGCGCGAAGAGTATTGGAAATTTCGTCCTGCACGGCTGCCTTGCGTGCTACTGCGTCCTATTTTTGGTGCGTTGTGATGATCAAAAATGTAATGGTGGGAAGGGGAAGGTTATACCTCACGCGCTCTGCGCTGTTCCTCCGTTTCCTTGGTTTGCCGCTCGGAGTCCAGCTCGCGGCGTTGGGAAACTGTCTCCTCAATTATTCGGACATCTTGACTTGTTTTACCAAGCCCGGTCGAATCCAGCTTGATTTCAAACGGAATTGGGTCAACGCGCCCTTGGTGCGGACTGTCGGTGATCACAGACAAAGCAAGATGACTGTTGGAGCGCACCATCTCCGGAAAGACCTAGAGGTTGCCCCTCGGACCAACCCATCTTGGCTAGCATAGCAAAGCCCTTGTTCGTGGATTTGATCTTGGTGTCAACCGTTATGACCTCTCGCGCAGGTCTCTGTACGAATTCATCGTACTTGGAGATATGGTCCTCTGGGTCAACGTCCATGGTTTCATTCTCGGGTGAGGGAGACCTGGAGACCAATGAAACGTCGTCATCATTGTCGCCGTCGTCCATCATCTCATCCTCCTGTCTCTTGCGCTGGGGTAGGGAAGAGGTAGGAGGGCAGTATAGAGTGCGGACACGAGTTAGAGAAAGGGTAGGTAGAGTACCTTTAGAGTGAATTCTGACTCGTCCGGGCGAGTCATGGGTATAGCATTCCAACGAGCTATTGAGCTCTCTGACATAGCGGATTAGCTGAAGTGACGATGAGAGCTGATGCTAGAAACGGAGATCAACTCTATTCTGGGAAGGTAAATGTGGCTGACACGAGGCACGTGACGTCAAGCACAACGCGTTCGAATCATTGGTCTGTCCAGGATTAGCGCACAACTGTTGTGATACCCTCCATGAGCTCGGATGCTTACTTTGACGACGACGACCAGTTCAACGACGCCGCATTTGCACAGCTCGATGCGATAGAAGCGGCTTATACCACTAGCAATAAATCTGGATCAAGTGGAACACAATGTAATGCTCCAGTGGCCGTTTCGACACCTCCTCTTGCCCTCGCCCAGCAACCTTCAAAATCAATTCGCAAGCAAGAGTCCTTCTATGATTTGACTTTGGACTTAGACGAGGAAGAGCTTGAGAAGCTGGATTCCTTTATTGAGGACTCGTATGCGGGTAGAGCCAAACCCGTGGTGGGGCCGACCCGCCAAACGACGCTATTTGGTGATGTGCTGCCGAACAACCCCCAGTCGAGTAAGCCGACCCCCCGCCAAGGATTGCAGCGGACAACATCCGTGTCACGGAATGCTTTTGGATCCAAGCCAAAGAAGACCAAAGTCTGGGACCAGACAGCCTTTGCTAAGAGCGGGCGGAGACCAAAGGGAAAGGGGCGGCTTTTCGACGAGGAGGAAGAGGAAGAAGAGGTGGAGTTCGAACAGTTTCCTGCTCCGTTTGTACCTCCTGGTGAGTCTAATGCTGAATCTATGCCGTCAGATCATACTCATGTACCCTTGTAGATGGGTAAGTTTGTTCGACCTTCATCTTCTCTTGCTGACTTATCATGTTGTTAACCGCTAGACCAGTGAGTCACTTGCCGCATCAATCTCCCTCGCAGCCTAACACCCCCTCCCGACAAGCCTCCTCCCATGAAACTCAAGCCAGACTTGCTGGAAGCGAAACACTGGCTTTATCCCCTTAACAAACCCAAGCGAGATTACCAGTATAATATTGTCAAGAACTCGCTGTTTGAGAACACCATCATCTCGGTGCCAACGGGTCTAGGAAAAACATTCATTGCTGGAGTGATCATGTTAAATTGTAAGTCCTCAGGACATCGACAAAGTCCCAATGCCTTATGACGTCCAGATTATAGGTGGTTCCCTGAAGGAAAGGTGGTTTTTGTAGCACCCACAAAACCACTAGTCGCCCAACAAATCGAGGCGTCCCATCAGACTTGTGGCATCCCAGGGAGCGATGCCGCTGAGATGACTGGTGACATTCCCAGGGCTAAGCGAGAAAGACTGGTAGGTTATATGCTCGCGTGCCCCTTTCATTAATGACCTTATCCCTCCGATTTTTAGTGGAGAGAAAAGAGGGTCTTTTATATGACTCCACAGACGCTCATGAATGATCTCGCGACCCAAAATTGCGATATAATGGATATCATTCTTATTGTCATCGGTACGACATGGTCTTTCTTATCGATTTCTACCCGCTGATAACTCGAGATAAGACGAAGCACATAAAGCTACGGGTGATTACGCCTACAATCAGATCGTGCGTTACATGATGGCAAAGAACCCTCACTTTCGCCTCATAGCATTGACGGCCACACCCGGAAGTACTCCTATGGCTGTTCAGAACCTCGTCGACGGACTACACATCAGTCATATTGAAATTCGAGACGAAAATAGCATCGACCTCCGGCCGTATCTCCATGAAAAGGTTGGATTTAGCTCCCCCTTCATACCTGCAGCGATTCATCTGCGCCTCTAGAAAATCAAACAACATTGTATCAAGATGCCTGAAGAAATTGCTCGCGTCAGGGACCTTCTGGCACAACTTATGGACGCACGTATAAATTCTCTTATGATCTCTCCTTAGCCTTGACACGATGATTCTAGACCTTCTTGCGGCCTCTCAAGGCCAGGGGTGTTATGTGGCCAGAACAACAAGCGGTCAGGCTTCATCCGTATGCAGCGCGAGCCAGAATCTCGACTCTGGCACCCGACCAGAAGGGACTCGTTGGGCAGCTAAGCATGTTGGGCAACCTAGCACAGGTCATGGCATATTTGGTGAGCCTACCTCCCTCATTTCTGGCTCGCTGAGGCTCGAACCTAGTCCAAGCTGGAAGGCACGATTGGTATGGCTTTCTCCTATCTTAAAGAGGTATCCGAGAGAGATATGGACGAAAATGCTCGCAAGAACCAGCAAACACAAAGCAAGAAACTTCGCGAACATGACCTGTTCAAGAAAATCATGGCTGCATTTGAGGCATGTAAAGAAAGTCCTACAGGACCCTTCCAGTCGCATCCTAAAATGGAAAAGACGGTGAATATCTTGGTCAACTACTATGGCCAGAAACTTCCCGATAGTGATCAAGAGGAAGGCGGCCAGGATTCAGATTCTAAGGCAATGGTATTTGTGACTCATCGAGAGGCTGTCGATGAAATCGTGGAAGCGTTGAACCAGCAACGACCCATGATTCGTGCTTCCAAGTTCATCGGGCAAGGAGTGGATAAGCACGGGAAAAGGGGACAAGCGCAGAAGGAACAACTCGAGGTATCCTTCATGTTACTTCTGTTGTTGAGCTGCATGCTAAGAGCCATCTGCAGATTATTCAAAAATTTCAGAGTGGAGAGTATAATGTTCTCGTCGCGACGTGTATCGGTGAAGAAGGTTTAGATATCGGGGAGGTTGATCTCATTATATGTTATGACACCCAAAAGACGCCAATTCGCATGGTACTTTTCATCAACCATTTTTCATAGTTCAGTTGCTCATTGTGCACACCGCCAGCTTCAACGATTCGGGCGAACGGGGAGAAAACGTGCTGGATGCGTGCACGTCCTTCTGGCGGAAGATCGCGAAGAGTTCAATCTCGACAAAGCCCGTGCCTCCTACAAAGAAGTACAGAAGTCCATCTGCCGCGGTGACGACCTCGAGTTTTATGCAGATGTCGAACGTCTCCTCCCAGACCACATTAGACCTACATGTCTTGAGAAAGTAATGGAGATCCGACCGTACGTTCGTGAAGAACGTGGCAGGACTAAACGGTCCCCTACTAAGGCTTCTACGACGAAAAAACGCAAACGCAATGATGACATGATGAGGAACATACCTCCAGGAGCATGTACGGGTTTCATGAATGTTGCAGATTTAATTGTGAAAGCGTCGAAGAGAAGGAAGGCGGTGGACACGAAGGACTTGGAGGCGGAGGGTGAAGATGATGAAGTGGATAAAGCACTCGAGGCTGGTGTTGATGGTTTACTCTCTGGGAGACGGACGCAGTCCCTCGCCCCTGCTCCTTCGAAGTCAGACCTATGGGATGAAGAAAACGTGGGGAAATCGAGGGCTAAGGGCGAGACGAAGAGAGCAGCGACTATTTCATCCGAGAGCACTGCGAAGCCCAGGGCTACAGCGAAGCAGAAGAAAAGCTTGGAGGACGGGAGAGAGAAGGGAAAGGCCAAGAGTAAAGGTGAAGGCAAACGGAAGGAGCCGACACCCTCGCTTTCACAACAAGCAAAAGATGATTCCGTTGATCGCGAGTTGGAGCGGGGACCTTTTGCCAGTTGGAAGAAGGTGAAGGCGCGGAAAGAGAATACTCCGCCATCTGCGATATCTCTCTCGTCTTCGCGATCACTTTCACCTGTACCACTGACAAAATACATTAAATCACCCCTGAGCCCATTAAAAGAGGACATGGCTACGGATTCGAATACGAGGACCGAGCGATGTCGGTCGAAGACCCCTTGTGCGTTTTTTTTCACGGCATCTCGACCTTAGGCATATGCTGAGACTGATCTCATCATAGTCACTCAAGCGGGTTCACACCTACAGAACCCAACCGCCTATGAGAGCATGGCTTGGCTGGTCGATGATGATGAGGATCCAGATATTGTGATCCTCTCTTCGTCGCCGACTGCACCCAAAAACGCCGTGTACGATAACTCCGTCGAGATTGTCGACTTCGCTCCCTCCAATGCACAAACCCAAGGTAAAGTCTGGCAAATATATGTTCCTTAAAATTATCTCAGATTTCTTAGGTATCGAAGGAACCAGTCCTTCCGATTCTCCGACTCAACTTTCCAATAACTATACCTTAGAACTTTCCTCCGAGGCTGACATCTCTGCGGCGAAATCCCCCAACACAAGCTCAGAATCCAAAGCAAGAAGAGCCATGCCTCCACCTCGAATACCTGATCCCCCTCGACCCTTACCATCACCTGGAACACCCTTGTTGGACAATACCCAACCCATTCGGCAGTTGGGTCGCCATCCATCCAAACGCCGCTCGCCTCAAGATGACCCCTCTTCGGGCGCTGAAGAGGTGGCGGAGCCACCACAACGCCGATTACGTAGATATCAAGGTACACCCTCACCTGAAAACAGAAAACGAAAGGTCAAAGAGAAGAAAAAGAAGCCCCTAATGAAGCGGAAGCTTAACGCGCTCCTAGATTACGCTGCTGAACATTCTGGCGACGAAGTCAGTGCTGGGTCATCAAATAGCGACGATGACACTGAGAGCGAATCGGACCGACTCTTCATCAAAGATTCGCCGATGACGCAAGTTTCGTCTTCGTATGATCAAACCTTGGCGTATCGCAAGAGTTTAATGACGCAACCCCCAGGTGAAGGACCTACCTTCACCCATGGCCCTGCAAGGAACAAACCGTTCGGGAGAATGGAACCAAGGGTGAGGAGAAGTGTGGTGGATAGTTCTCCACCACCTGAGGATGACGAATACGAGTTTGGGAGCTTTGTGGTGGACAATGATGCGGAGATCTCGTACATGACACAGGTGGATGATTCTTTCTGATCCCCTTTCAGGCAGCGCTAGCCGTATCCTTCCTGGCGGCTGTTTCTCTGGGACACTCATGCATTGCACGTCGCATATACAGTTTAAAATTTTAATTTGTTAACAAACACATCTAGCAATGAGACCACCACTACTTGGTCATCTTAGCCTGTCGGCGAACGTAAACATCCTTAAACGTGGAGACCGCGTTGCCGTTCATAGGTCGGACCCAACCCTCCGCCTTCTTCTCCTCTGCGAGTTGGCGGATGAGTGAAAGGAAATCGTCAACAGCTTCCTCAGAAGTCTGGATGTGGACAACCAAGCGAGATCCACCAAGAACTAGCGGTTCCGGCAAAGCAGCAGCACGTTCTGCTATCTCATCAAAATTGGTTCCGAGAGGTGTGGGATCGTAGAAAAGCTGCCATGCCAATAGAATCAGGCCCACATAATTGTGAAATGCAACAGAGAAGGCCGCACCATGCAGGTCTCCGCTCTGCTCAAGATAATGGCACCAAGCTCTGCAAGGCTATACTCAAGTTTCTTGGCGAGTGCATGAACTCGAGGGAGTTGCGGGAAGTTGTGAGTTAGAGCATAGGCTGCAGACGCGGCAAGGATACCAGTTTGCCTCATGCCACCGCCAAAGATTTTCCTGAACCAACGGGCCTTGGTGATGAACTCCTTAGTGCCAACAAGGCACGACCCAACAGGGGCACCTGAGACCATTAGCGTCAGTCTCTGAAGGTCACGTAATTCGACCAAATTGACTAACCTAATCCTTTACTGAAGCATACACTAACCGAATCAAACGGTTCGCAGAGTTCTTTAATACTTTTCCCCGTTTCGACAGCAACATGCCAGATACGAGCACCATCTAAATGGGTTTTCATACCTAAAGAATGAGCATAGTCGCAGATCTTAATGATCTCATCCTGGGGGAAGATGGTCCCGTTCAAGGTGTTCTCCAAAGCAACGATCTCAGTTGGCGCGCTGAGAAGTGTAAATAGCGATTCACGGCCGCACTATACGCGGATAAAATACTCACAAATGAACGTCCGTTCCAAGAATAACGTTCTCTTGGATTTCCTCTAATGTCAGGTGGTGCTCTGCAAAAAAATTTGTCGGAGGTTGAGTCATTCTCTGAGGGTAAGATCAACGTACTGTTCGCAGGCGTTATCGGCACGATCTGGGCACTAGAATGGAACGCCGCTCCGCCTGCTTCGTACCTAGGGATGTCAATGTTGGTTCGTTTACTGGACGACGGAACGACAAACTTGAAAATGTGGCCCCGCTTATCACAAACGATGGAATAAGGAGGTTGCTTTAGGTGCGTTCTCAGTGCAATTTGGTTCGACTGTGTACCAGAAGGCATGAACAAAGCAGCTTCTTTTCCAACAAGTCGTGCAACATGCGCTTCTAGGGCACTAGCAATTTGGAATTCAGCCCAGCCCTTGTTCTTAGCCATCCTACTTACGCAGTTGACGGCTCAATATAAACGTCATCTCCTAGCGTTGCGCGCATCGCATAAGTATACATCTCCTCGGTGGGTGCTACAAAATATTCCGCATAAATCTTCCTCATTCATGCTTTCACGAACGATAAAACAATACCAGTCACTGTGTCCGCTGCGAAAATTGAGGACTTAGCATAACCCGACCGGTGATGGAAATACTACACACAGATAAAGGTACGACTGATTTCTTTTCGTTTCAAATCATTATCTAAGGCATGGGTTTTGGAAAGAATGTCGACCTTGACCTCGTCTATGATCTGCTGGACAGTTGGAGGGATCTCAGTAGACATTGCTCTACTCGTGCGTGGACAAACTGGGAGAGGGTGAAGGCGGATGGATGGGGCTTGTGAGAGAAAAGCTCGCAGAGAACGCACCATGTGAGTATGTTTTACATGCTTCGGGATAGTAAAATATTTTTGAAATGGCATCAACGCGATTACACGTTACTTATCGGGCCTCAGGTACATCGACTTACGTAAGCACTTTCTCGAAAACCCGCAAATCAGGTTCAATTTTGGGCTACATAGCAGCCTTGTTTCTCCTGCTCATATACCATCTTTCACTTTCTGGGATTTTTCTTTTCATCTTTTGCACTTGTTTTATTTTGATCCTGTGTCGCTACTAATTCACTATGGGGAACGTACGCCAGATCTCCTATGCCTTGCCTTGCAGTCAAGTTGACTCAATGACATTCGATGCGCAGGGTGCTAAAGCCGCGCAAAAACGCGAACGCAATGCTCATAAGAACGAACCAAAGGGGGCTAAGAGTCAATCCAAGGTCAACGAAGCTGCCAAATCCATCGTTTGCTCTGTTTGCAGGCAGGCATTCGTGAGTTGTCATGTGTGGTTATCCATCTGCAATCCGATGTATTAACATCAGCTTAAGCTTGTTACTACACGTGCACCAGCGTAAGGGGTTTCGGAGTTCGTTTTCACTCCTATCAGATCAGACTCACACGTCGTCAGTTTGGAGGAGCACTCTCAAAACAGGCACAACAAGACGATGGCCGAGTGTTTCCCAAACTATGGCAAATAGTCCAGTGGTGCCCCCCCTGGATCGCCTCACTGACGAATTTCTACGTGCTGTCCTTAGTTCCGATAATATCAACAGGGATCATGTTTCTCCGGTATCATAAAAATCGTCATAAGACTGGCATGGATACGAGCCATGCCAGGCGGTTTGCTAGGGTTTCGAGGTTCTTCCTTACTCGATTGGTGACTGGTGTTGCCTAAATTCCTTTGAGACAGTAACATAAGGCGGAAGCCTGACTGTCTCTCAAAAAGTTAGACAAGCTTTCTGCATCCCGCCACTTCATGTCATTTGAAATGCTTGTGGAACGTATAGCAAGGTATTGGTGCTTTGCTGGCTGATTTCTCCGGATGCGGATGAGGGAAGGGTCGGCATTTATTCTTGCACGCTCGAGAGTATGTTTGTATATTCCCTTGATCAAACGGTTTATTTCAACCCTGAAAGCTCGAAGACCGAGAGTTCCATTGCAGCATTACAGTATCCAATTCCTCGCATCAATGCTATGACAAATATTTTTCAGCATGTGCGGAACCAATATGTTACCGATTCTCGCATTTCTCTTACGCACTTTCCGACAAGGCACTACCAGGGAACGACACTACGGGAAAAAGGCGAGAAAAAAAAAATCTGTCTGTAATTCAGAAACTGATCGGTATTTAGACTGGTCGCAATTTCCGACCCTGTGCTATTTTTGCATCACCCTCTAAGTATGCCAATTGCCGGCGGCTGTTATTCAGATTCACCCAAAATTCTACTCCTCCGTGCTGATTCGACTTCTAATTCTTTGAAGTGGAGCTCTCCAACCCTTTGCCCCCCGCCAGAACGACGGCGAGTCTTCGCGTCCTCTCCTATTGAGAAACTCGGAGCGATCCTAATGCGAAATTTCCCGGAGATTTCACCACGCACAATGTGTCTTTTAGAAATTTGTGTCCAGGTCTGGAGTAAAAGCTTGGCTACTCTTCGCATCGTCGACGATATCGTCCAATGAGGATTTGGCGCATTCAACGTGCAGTTCAACAGGCAGCCTGGAAGGTGAAACAATGCCTAATTTCCGATGTCTTCCGCCTTCCGCTCACCCACTTTGGCCATTCAAACCGACAATTAACTGAATTGTGCACACAAACCTACCGAGCCGCAACCCGAACTAAAATTGCGTGGTCAATTCAATCCTGTGTGGCCCTGCGGTTACAAGACAGCACGTTATCATATCTGGCCTTCACGTTGTGTAACGCTGAACCAAAAAACTTAAAACGCGCTCCAACGTCAGATAGCTCACAGATAGCGGCTCAATGCCCTTAACCCCCCGGAAATTATCGTGCTATCATTCACGCGCCCTTGGCTGGCCCGAATAAATTCTGGTGGATTGCGAATCCTCTGTGACCATCCACTCTTCTTTGGTTGCATCCATGGCTTCCGCTGCCCAGTCCCCTATAGTGGTTGATGCCTCCCAATGCACTCTTACGGCTCGCCGACGCTCCGTCCATGTGCATAGCTCATTCTCCAGAGCGATGTCCGGAGACGAACTCGGCCTCCTCGACGACAACGTTATTGTCGGAGAACCTCGAGGATTTGGCATCCTATCACCCGCCGCTGGATGCTCGCTGCCAACCTCTCCATCCCTAACACCTATGTCCCACGCCCGTGTGCAGGAATGCGCAACTGTGACCACGCTCCCTCGTCATAATTATACGCTGCCCAATTTCAGCCTTTACGATTCCATTTCTCCTCCATCAAGTGCGCCCCCTACGGCTTGTAACAGCCGCGCCCCTTCTCCCGAGCCCGAAGAACCTAGTCCCTCCCGGTTCTCCTTCGATTCTATGAAATGGCGTCTGGCAAGTGGCTACTTTGCTTGCTTCGTCACTGGCTGGGCCGATGGAGGTACGTCATAGAATCTCCTTTTCACAAAACGCTCAGAACGACGATCTTCTTGGTAGTTACCGGAACTGTCATGCCCTGTAAGTGGCCATTCCATGTGCATCGAACTCATGTGTCTGACAGTGCTCCATAGATCTTGTTACGGAGTTTAACCTTACTACTGTGACTTCTTCGCTGCTGTGGGCCGGTACCACTTGCGGGTGAGCGCCACAATTCTTTCCTTGCGCATATGTTCACTGTACTATGCTCTGAAGATTTTTCTTTGGCACGTTTCTCGTCGAGATGATTTTAAAGCAGCTCGGCCGTTTTAGCCTGGAATCGTCAAAGAAGAGTATCATACCACACACCCTAATCATTTTCAACAAGAACACATCCACCTTCGGTTATTCAGCTTCTCAAGCACGTCACCTGGCATTGCTAATCGCAAGCACAATGCACGCATTCTACTTTATCATGATGGGTTCTCGAGGCAGCTTCCCCGTCATGTTCGTGGCCTACGCCATGGCCGCGTTCTCTCGTGCTTTATTAACTGGTACGTGGACAACCTTATCTAGTTCCGTTTTCAGGGGTACTGATAAGGGGTTAATTTCAGCACCTTTGTAGGTGGTTTTTGACTTTTAGCCGCCCATGACGTTTTCTCAGATTACCTCAAAGGAACGCCTATTTCGCCTCTGGTCCGAAACAAGCGTTAGGTTATGCTTATGGAATTTCCAGTAAGTCCTCGCTTTGTTCCTGGATTTTACTTCCCGGGAACCAATGTATGCTCTAGGTTTTGGGAGTGTATCTTCCCCTTTCGTCTGTCAGTCCATCATTGCCACTGGTGTTCCCTGGTTCCACTTCTACTATGGTTCCCTCGTTTTGTCCGCATTAAACATCATGCTCCTGGCGGTTACGTTCAAGCCTACCTTCGCAGAGTTCACAAAAGATCATCAAGGAGCCAGGACGAGACTTGGAGCTGGTGGCGCTACAAACGACGGTTTGAAGTCTGAGAAGTTTTCACTATCGGTTGTTAGCCCGACTTCGTCAGTTTCGAAGCTAGAATTGGAAGAGGCGGAGAGTGGCAAAAAGAACAGTAAGTACTAATGCTCTACGATGATGAGGGTGCTTTTCCTCGTGGTTTGCTTCTTACTCTACCCAATCATTCTAGCTCTCAAGGTGGCACTATGTTTGCCGTACCAATGGGCCTTCTCCGCTTTTGCACTCCTCTATTGCGGAAGGTGAGCTTCATGGTTCCTGGATTCTGTGATTCATTGCCTGACCCACCAATGCCTTCACAGTGAAACTACCACTCAAGGCTTTGTACGTCGGTTTCCGTTTAGGATCAGGATCAGGAGAATGTGACCAATGAAATCTAGATGGTCACTTATCTGCTCGGTGCTAAGGTCAGTGCCTAGGATAACTTTGCACATCATGGAGAATCGAAACTGAGAACTTCTGTACGATAGAACGCGAATCCGAAGACTGTCGGCTATGTTACCTCAGGGTTCTGGGGAGGCATCAGTCTTGGACGATTTGCCTGGGGCTACTGCAACGGATTGTAAGTTCTGGCACTTTCTGGCAATGAGATTCTAGGGCGTTCCTCACTGGGGCTCAGCCTTTCCTTTAAGCAGAGGAAGCATGCTGTTCATCTCTGCATGTGAGTGTCTTTACTTCATTTCGAGGGCCCCTTTTCTGATGTTTACTCTTCTCCAGTCGTACGTCAAGTCCTTATCATCTGATAACGCCATGGTGTTGACATCTCTGGACAATCTAGTTCTTGGATTGACCTTGCAGATCCTCGTCTGGGTGGTCAAGTCACACGTTCAGAACTCCATCGCAGCAGCCTTCATTGGGCTTTTCTACGGGCCGATTTTTCCTGCAGCTTTGGCGATGGCAAATGACATTCTCCCGAATGAGGTGCATATGGTCGTAATGGCATTGATGTAAGTGAAGCTTCACCTTTTCCAAAGGGTTCCGGCTCTAATCCGTTACTGCCATTTTCAGTAATGCATTTGCCAGTCTCGGTGGTGGTATGTGTCTTTGCTGAGTGGATTTACCAGTTCCTAATCTGACCCGCTTCCGCGCAGCCATATTCCCACTCGTCGCGGGAACCGTGCTCAGCTTCAAAGGGGTTTCCGCCTTTACGTTCGTTACCGTTCCCCTCGCGGCAACACTTGCTGTGCTCTGGGGCTTATTCCCCTCTCGAATTCCGATCAAATCTTCCCTCGTTTAATCCTCGCGTTCTTTCCACCTGCTTCCAATACTTACCACTCGTTCTTTAACAAATTCCCTAGACTTTCTTTCAAGTTCTTGATCTTACACTCATAACCCGCGTGGGGACATTGTTTGATATGGGGCTATCAAACTTCACCCACGGCCTAGAAATATCTTAATCTTCCAGAACGTAGATTATAGAGATTCTCGTAAATCATTACTCTGTCAACGGCTGTTTTCTTAGAACTAGATATTCGTTAGACGCTTGCTTCAATCCGTAGACTGTACTTTGTGCTTAGATTGTACTTGCCTTCATATATTGTAGTTACTTGATTTGTCGATACATGCTTGCTATCCCATGCACGAGGTCAGAGTGGAGTAGAGGACAGTGGTCCAGTCTCATTAAATATCAGTAGGGGCATTAATCCGCCAAAATATCGTATCCTCAAGTAACTCGCATACACAGCCAACAAGCCACTTCAGCCGTCCTCTCTCTTGCGCTCTATGGTTGCGGTGGTCACCATACGTCGCATGTAACACCCCACAACATCCGGCATACTGGTTGTTTATGCTCAGAATGTTCCGAACCCACTAGTAGCACCGGTGCCAGCATTGGCTTGACCTCTACTCTGCAGCTTCTCCCCAACCTTCTTCTGCACCTCGTTGAATTTGGCAACACAGCGGTCTATGCAGACGCTCTCCCCCTTGTTGAGGTCTCCGTCCGCATACCGAGGGCTGATACATTTAGCATGACATGACCTGTGAAATGTCTTGAGCAAAGGGCAGCACGTTTCGAGAATTTTGCGTACTGGACCATACGGTTAAAAAAGTCAGTGACTGTGTCCAGCCTAAAAGACAAGGCGAAAAATTCAGTTGTGCGTCTAAGTGGGAATGATGAGATGCTTGGCATACTCTGTGATGGCCATTTCGATTTTGTCCGCATTGACACCACCCGCGGGTGCAGCGCCTCGTCCACCACCGAGAAAAGACATTATGATAAGATAGAAATGGGAGGACGGGAGGGAAAGGCGAGGAGAGAGAGAGAGAGATTGGGAGACGAACGGACGCGTGAATAACCGAAGAATCCAGGTCACGTTTTCTTGATGTGATTGCCGAAAAAAAGTTTTGGAAAGCGCGCATTTCTGACATCCTCCTTAGATATTATACTCTAAAAATCCAGCCCAGATTGTTGGCATAATGCTTTCGGATAGACGGAAAGAGCACAAATCTACGACGCTTGCTGTTCATCGGTGTCGTTTTGTCGATTATGCACCTTCTGCGATCACTGCGCTCGCGTTTCCGCCGCTGCCATTGCCTTCGGTGAAGCGGAAGAGGAGAAAGACATCGGGGAAGCAGCCGTTGCGATATGGGACATTGGCGGTTGGACATGCGAATGGAAATATTGACTTGTGTGAGTGGGCGGGTTCTGAGCAGGGTGTACAATGTTCGCAGGCCTGGGTAGTCAGAAAAGTGAGTGATAATGTCTAGTTGAACTGAACAGTTGATAGTAATTCCTACAGACAATGCCAGGTCCATACCCTTCTAAAGTCGACTCTCTGACATTCATTATCCGTCATCCTGACGATTTCGACGTCGATGACGTTCCTACAATACCAGACCTACGGTTGTTCAGTTCGGGAGGGGGAAGTGAGCTCTTGGAATGGAATCTTGAACGTTCCTGCGTAAAGGTATGTAACCATAGACTTTACCAGTTGGTCGTTGAGTTCATGCAGTTACCAGCGGACAATCAGCTCTCAGGGTGGTGCAATATGGTGTGTCGCAGCCAATCCGGCATCCACATTCCTCGCATTGGGCTGCGAAGATGGCACAGTCCGTCTGTTATCAGTGGCAAACGATACTCTCACACACTATCGTCGCTTTGATCGAGTGAAATGTCGGATGCTTAGTATTGCTTGGGGACCATCCGTGCCCCGTCAAACGCAATCAAAATCTCAACCTCCAGATGACTCGTCTGAGAGTGATTCCGACGATGTCGAAGATGATTGGAGGGACTCGTGGCTAGTGACCGGCTGTTCGGACAGTAGCCTACGAAAATGGGATATTCAAACTGGCCGAGCGCTTGAACGCATGGCCGTTGACAAAATCCGGGGTGAACGAACACTAGTTTGGGCAGTTGGTGTCTTGGGGTAGCTAACAGACCATTCTATTCATGGCTGAGTGGCACGCTAATAACTTCGACCATAGTGATGGTACCATCGTCTCAGGAGATTCGCTTGGACATGTAAAATTCTGGGATTCGCGGACATGCACACAGCTACACTCGTTTCCCGCCCATGGTGCCGACGTTCTCGCTCTCACGATCAACCCCGAAGGCAAGGCAGTCTATACATCCGGTGTTGACCAAAAAACTGTGCAGTTCTCGCTTGTCAAAACAAACTCTTCGACATCTCCTACGACCTTCCGTTGGGCGCAGACTGCTTCCCGGAGGATGCACTCACACGATGTTCGCGCGCTTGCTTCTTGGCCTCCATACACACCTCTCCCAGCAAACTATAGACGTACATACCCACTAGATATGGCTCCTATTCTCGTCTCTGGTGGCCTCGACATGTCTGTCGTTCTCAGCCCGGCGGCTCTCCCAGAAAGCACGGTAACAAAAGTCATCAACCCCTTGGTAACAAGCACAGAAGCCACGTTTGGTGATGCGTATCACCGTAGAATGGCATATACAGTCGGCAATGCTATCCATGTCTCGAGAAACAAGAGGTTAGTGTTGTGCTTGAGGGAGGCTGGGTTGAGTGTCTGGAGGATTCTAAAGAAACCTGAGGAGGAAGTAACTGAAGAGCCACAGGAAGATGAGGTTGAACCCTGGAGTGGCGGGTGGGAGAAGGTGCTAGAGATGGATCTGAACGTAACGAGCAACTTAGTTGCAGGCGAGATTTCTGAAGATGGAAGGTGGCTTGCAGTGTCAGATATGTATGAGGCAAAGCTGTTTTCATTGCGTATTGGTGTATGTGTTCCCCGTTCCTTCGCCGTATACACTTGTTTGACAGGATTTTCAGGACCAGGATCAGTTTTCTGTCAAACGCGTGAAAGACTTCCCCGCTCTTATCCATTCCAGCATTCCGAATGCTTCCTCAAACACCAGTGTGGGCGCTGTTGCACTTCGATTTACACCAGATTCATCAAAACTCATCCTCTCGACCGCTCAAACGTCATACATCCTCATATTTGATCTTACAAGCAACCAACCCCGACTGCTCCGACGGTTCGAGCACCACAGGTTGAAAGAAACCGTGGTCGGAGATCGGGTAATTAAATCCCTCAAGCGGAAGCCACAGCCAAACGGGATCTTGATAAACGGGAAAAACATGCACGAAGGGGAGGACGTTGAAATGGAAGATGTGGAAGGACATGCAAGCGGCAGTGAAGGGGACACGAATGGGGCGGACGACAGTGATGACGACGACGACAAAAATCCCATTGCAGATATTATACCCTGCGTGCTCCGAATCGCTGTCAGTCCGGATGGCCAATGGTTAGCGACATCCGACGATCAACGACATACGCATATATTCAACCTGGACTCTATCTCCGTACATTAATTCCCTTCTCTCCATGCATTGACACCAAACTAATCAACGTACCGTCTTGACAGCACCACGGCCTCCTACCCACATTTCCCCTCCCCGTCTCCTGCTTCAACTTCTCGCCGACGAACCCCAGCATCCTCTTCCTCGCCTTCCCAGACAACACCCTTCAAGTTTACGACGTCGAGGCCCGTCAATTCCCAGCATGGAGCAAAGACCTGTCGCTCTCGTCGCCCTCTGCTTCATTTATCGCGAGACGTCTCGCAGGGCTACACGATTCCATACTTGGCATCAGTTTTCCTCCTCCTTCAACATCGTTGACCGCATCCGATGCGATGGATACTGGGAAAGAAGGGGGTAGTGCAGAGAAGTCGCGGTATGCGTTGTTGTGGGGTGCGAATTGGTTGCTTAAGCTTCCTTTGTCGTTGTCCGCGACGAGCAGTAACTCGAAAACAAGTAAAAAGCGAAGACGCGCGCAGGCGGCTCAGCAGGAACAAGCTGATACGCAGGTTAATGACGCGATGCTAGGAGAAGAGAGTTTGACGAATTCTTGGAGTAAACTGGTGACGCATTACCGGCCTATCCTCCATGTCGACTTCCTTGGTGATGGGGAGCTTGTGGTGGTTGAACGACCGTTGGTTGATGTGCTTAGTACGCTCCCACCCGCGTATTTCAGACACAAGTATGGGTCGTCATAGTCGAAAAAACTTGGGTAGAGGTGATTAGAGTAATATTTGTTGTGAATAAGGAACTCTATCACTGTATGTATGAAATGCGTTATATGCGAGTATATCTAGCTGTCCGAAAATGTTGGAAAGGAAGAGAAAAGGGAGGGAGTATGCTAGGCTACACAATGAAATGACAATGGGTTGAAGTTGTGACAAAATGAACCGTGTGTTATGAACCTTGCGAAAATGCAATTATGAAGAATAAAGATAGGTAATCAGGCATGTGCAGCCTTGTGTTTGAAAGCGGGTGCTCCCTGCTTGGTATCTTCCCTGCGCAGGATCAGCTGTTTGCGTACCCACTATGGGCGGTGAACTTACCGAGAATTGAGGATGGACAGGTATAAAGTCCATAACACACCGCAACTTTGAGAGAAAGGCACTCGGTAGGCTAATGGCAGGTAACGAAAGTTGACAAGCTATAATTGAGAACTCAGCAAGCGAACATTGGATAGGATGGGTCCGTTCGTACCTGAGCTAATGGCCAAACTTTCCAGTTAGTAATGATAACCTTGGGGTAAAGGTCCCTATATTTTTCTGCAATTTGTGCAGGAGAGCGGCCTTCCGTTATGCCCATGAAGCCGAGGAAGTAGCATAGCTATAAGCGTATATGAGATTGGAACACGATGATGTAGGCTGAGGCCGCTTACACCAATGGGAGCCCTGACAGGTTGGGAGGGTGAACTTCGGAAGGTGTCAAGATAAGAGGAGAACGTACATTACGAGCTGGTCGCATGCCACACGCTTGCCTAAAGCACCCCAACTTATCTTTTTGGAGTTTCCGAAGTGCTTGAGCGGGAAGCGAGCTTCAAGGAAAGCATTCCATCGGCCCATAACGGGACCTAGTGCAAAAGAATGAGTGAGCTGGTGATTCGCTTATCGTCATTCAGTGGCGTACTGATAGTCAGCCCAAAGAAGAAGAATCGTGCAGTTCGTGCATAGTCGTATGGACTGTACGGTTCGTAATCCTGCCTGGTCTGGGCGAAGTGTTAGGGTCGCCGTGTTTGTTCGATGGAAACTCGTGGAAACTCACGACGTTCTGAGCGACCTGAGCTACAAAGTCGCCTAAGGCGTTGAGGGTACCGCCTGTGAGGCCGAGCGTAACATTTGGATGGGTTTGGAATGAATGCTGGTATGCTCGAGCGATGGAGAGCGCGGCCATGCGAAGGGAGTAATGGCAACTGGGAAGAAAGAAAGAGGTCAGGAGTGGATGTAGGAGGGGAAAGAGTGGTGATTAAATACGGGATGGATACCTCAGCAGAGTAACATCCGTGGAATGGAGATGGAGATGGAGATGGAGGAGAGGTGAGAGGTGCAAGGTGGAGATGCCTTTTTCTTCAATTCCACAATCTAAATTTCACATCGCGTTCCTTCCTCAGCGGTCACGTGAATGACGCGCCCTGTGGGGCCATCAATTCCGTTCTTTGCAGTGATCATAGCTCTTTCACTAAATAACATCTAATTCATACACTAGTTCGACTGTTCAATGTCAACTTCTTGCGAGAATATTGCACTGCTCAACAGTCCTTAAAATGCATACGTTTGTACCTCTACAACGACCAGGACAGACCCGAAGTCGCTGGTGGCCGTGTGCTCAGGGCTCTGTTGAAACAGTTTCCGGATTGACAGTCATATAGTATATTCGCTGTGCTTTGTCTGCTGTCAAGTAACGCGATCTTTGGAGGAGGGAGATCCGCTAATAGTGGCAAAAGCATAGCTAAAGCGCCAGGGTAGAGTTCCCCCGAAAGTGCACATACGCCATAGTCCCGTACATTTGGAGCCAGCTACAGGTATCATTCCAGTGTTATAGCAGGCGGAGATTTCCCGTAACTTCATTGACCAAATTTACAGGAGCAGGCCCGATACCAAGGACTGTCCGGGTGCCAGCTTCCACCTGGGTGTGTCCTCTGAAGACAGCGTTAGCTATTGTATAAGCGGAGATATTGTATGTGGACGAACGCATCGTGAATCGACCGAGCACATAGATTGAGGCTTTTTGCAATGGCTTCAAGTTCCATCAACTGCTCCTCAGAAGTCCCCTTCAACGCAATTTTAGCCTGCCTAAAGGACTGTAAGCTCATAATGGTCGAATATCCCCCAAATGCCTACCCTGTTCGTTCCCAATGTGCTACAAGCTGAAGGAGGCGTCAGGCGGTCACCAGTCAAGCAAGAGATTGGACTGACTTTAGGATTCTTTTTCATCAGTGCTTTATAGCACGCGAGTGTAGCGTGTCTGAGGATATGAGATATTGATAGTTCTGTGCAGAAGCCTACTCACCCGCATCTATATTTCATTAGTGAGAACAATGCGAACAGAAAAGACAAACGTACTGGGCCGCAATCTTCCCCGAAGTCATTTTCAGATCTGTTCGCACAACGAGGACCTGATATAAGCAACAGGGTCAGTTCTGCAAACATATATACTTTCAAACAAGGGGGAGTACCGACCATTTTGCAAGGCTCTAGGAAGCCGGCCTGAATAGTCGAGAGGTCGCCTTCGGCGATATCCCCTTCTTCGTCGCTATCATCGTCTTCCTCTCCGCCCTGTCCACGTTTGCCCTCGGAAACGTTTTGACACTCTAGCTGGGACTTGTCTTTTCCTTTGCCGGTGGATGTAGCATAGAGCTTCCCAAGGTGGTATCCTACGAGGAGGGAAGCAGCAGAAATGGCGGCGAGTGTAAGAGCTGGAATGGAACAGTTGCAAGGGATTAAGTTGCTGAGGGTCGCGTTAGAACTGCAGCAGGAGAGACACCTTGAGGGGGTAGTGGGATGGTTGAGCGTGACATTTACGAGGCAGTCTTTACAGGCTCGCTTCCAGGAAATGCGAGACAAAACGTATGGTTGTCGATCACGGGAGAGTTGCAGAAGCCTAGGGAGTCTCTGTTAGAATTTCGTTAAGCATCCTCTGTAGCCAAATGACAGAAGAGATTCCGTGTATACCCACAATGAAGGAACAGAAACCCAACGAACGCAAGGTGTACAGTACGTGTGAGGCTCAATAAATGAGGGGATAGACGCTGTTGATCATTATTTGGCATAAGCATTAGATTTTGAGTAGCGCCGAACATGAATTTTCTGGACTTCATATTTTGTCACATAGACATAGTGCTGCCTTCCACTGGGCTCCGATACTTCCTTTCGTTCTAGTTGGCCTCGTTGGTAACAGCTTTCTGGACTCGGGCTAATTAAATAACTAGTGCTGGAATCCCGATTTGCTCGACGTTCGACCGCATCTCCCCAGCAAACCTTCTTTGGTTCTTGAAGCCCTCAACTGCCACCCTTGTATACCATGACCGTACCGCCCTCAGGACACGCCCCTAAACCTGTTTCAAAAAAGAAGAGCAAATCGAATCTTAACGGTTCTTCACCTTCAAAACCACCTCAAGACGAGACCAACCCTTCACCAGCGAAAGACAAATCGACAACCGAATCTTCCTCTAAAGAAGCTTCTACCTCATTGTCTTCAACATCCGCTCCTAAGACAAATGATTCTGTCACGCCTACTCCCGGTGCATCCGCCTCCTCCACGTCGAATTCTACCTCGGAACGCTTACCATTCACTACATATGACCTCTCCTCACAAACTCAGAAAGCGCTGGAAGAAATGGGGTTCAAGACAATGACACCTATTCAGGCGAAGAGTATCCCGTTGTTGCTTGCTGGTAAAGATGTACTTGGAGCGGCGAGGACTGGGTCTGGAAAGACATTGGCATTTTTGGTGCCTGCAGTTGAGCTTTTGCATCGGTTGAAGTTCAAACCTATGAACGGTGCGTTGCGAACTATGATCTCAGTCCAGCAGAACGTTGAATGCGTGGTATGCTTGGGTTTTTAGGCACGGGAATCATCATCATATCACCTACGCGTGAACTTGCGCTCCAAATTTTCGGCGTTGCAAAGGATCTTATGGCGCACCATTCACAGACGTTTGGTATTATTATGGGAGGGGCCAACCGACGTGCGGAGGCGGACAAGCTTGTGAAGGGTGTCAACCTCCTCGTTGCTACTCCTGGTCGACTTCTGGATCATCTACAGAATACCAAGGGTTTCGTGTTCAGGAATTTGAAGGCGTTGGTTATCGACGAGGCAGACAGGATATTGGAGATTGGATTTGAGGAGGAGATGAAGAAGATTATAGCTATCTTACCCAATGGCGAGTGTTTTTCCATGTGGAAAAACATTGCAGAGCTGACTGAGTGATTAGAGAACCGACAATCTATGCTGTTCTCCGCGACACAGACGACAAAAGTGCAGGATCTTGCAAGGATTTCATTACGGCCGGGCCCAGTCCACGTTGATGTCGACAAGGAGGAGGCTACGAGTACTGTCACGACACTGTCGCAAGGCTATGTCGTCTGCCCTTCGGATCGCCGGTTCCTGCTACTTTTCACGTTCCTCAAGAAGAACCTCAAGAAGAAGGTCATCGTGTTCTTTTCGAGTTGTAACAGTGTGAAATACCACGCGGAGTTGTTGAATTACATTGATGTACCAGTGCTGGACCTACATGTGTGTCCTACCTCTTACGATTTCGGAAGTTTGACTGACATATTTTTTAGGGCAAACAAAAACAACAGAAACGAACAAACACATTCTTCGAATTTTGCAATGCGGAGTGTGGCATTTTGTTATGTACCGATGTTGCTGCTCGCGGTTTGGATATCCCGCGTGTGGACTGGATTGTGCAGTTTGATCCCCCTGATGATCCAAGGGATTACATTCACCGTGTCGGCCGTACAGCTCGAGCTGGCAACGTTGGCAAGAGTCTGCTATTCTTGCTGGAGAGCGAGCTCGGGTTCCTTCGGTACCTCAAGGAGGCCAAGGTGCCGTTGAATGAGTTCAGCTTCCCTGCAGACAAGATTGCAAACGTCCAATCTCAGGTGCGCATGTGTTTGTCATTTCATGAATATATACGCTGATACACGCGTTCATCTAGCTCGAGAAACTACTGCAGAAGAATTACTTCCTGCACAAATCGGCAAAGGACGGATTCCGTTCATATTTGCAGGCCTATGCTTCGTATTCACTAAAGAAGATTTTTGATGTGAATCAGCTTGACTTGGCAAAAGTTGGCAAGGCATTCGGGTTCGCTGTTCCACCACGGGTGAATCTTAACATTGGTCCGGGCAAGGGAACTTCGAACGCGACAAATAAGAAGAGAAGACGGGAAGAAGCTAGCGAGGAGGAGGATCAAGATGAAGAAATGAGCGGGCAGGAGGAGGAAGAGGAAGAAGTTTCGAGAAAGGAGGTGCGAAGGGATAACAAGCACAGGCGGATAGAGGCGCTCGGACGGAAAAAGGTGCAAAAGGAGATGTACAAAAAGGGGAAGGAGAGGAAGAAGCTCGAAGCCAGTGGCGGGCAGTGGAGTCGGTAGTATAGTCCTGTGGTACCATGTTTGTGATTTTGTAAATGGATGACGCAGGTGTGCCACGTGATATTGTCACAGTTAAGGAGTCACAACCTGTGACTACACGTTCAGGTGTTCGAGTGTTCCAAAAAGCGGTGAGCCAGCACACATTCTCCTCTCTCTCTTCCACCACTTCGACTTTGTTCCCTAGAACGCTTTCTTTGTTATTGTGCACGTAGTCTCCGCGAATGGCGACAACCCAGGTATGTACTTTGTGCACGCCTTTCTCACGCCCACGTCAGGCGAATTCATTTCCTTGTCTCCACCTAGCATTATTTGTGGGCTTCCGGCCACTTCATCCTTCTGGTTGCATCTCTTCGGTATTTCCTTGCCTGGGTTACGTTCAAAGCAGTCTCGACATGGTGGTTCAAAGGTGCGCTATGGTCGTCTCAAGCGCCTGGCACCGATCTCACGGAAACCACGTTGCACATCTATAGCAAGCTTCACTGGTGCTCTGATCAGTTATGCAATTGTTTGTCAGTGAGTTGACGTTTCCTGGACCTCTCAATTATCGAGTGCTATCTGTCGGACGACTAACGTGTCTTGTTATGTGTCCGCAGCAAATCCCTTGGTGTAGGTCTTGTGTCTCAATTAAGTCACCTCACATAAGGAAATATCCTAAATGGTATACGCTTGGGCAGACTCCTCAACCGAATGCGGCTTATATCAGGCGTGCGCTGCTCGATGAGGTTTGCTTTTCTTCTGTTTTCTTTCTAGGTAAACCCGATCTCTGATTGTGTCATTTATATTTTGTAGAACGTTCAGTACTTTTTACTCGCCATTTATTGGTGGTCGACCAGGAAGCCTATCACGAGTGCGTAGTTGGTCATGTACCGGGAATGACAGCTTTTTAACTAATGTGCCGCAGTCACCCTCCTTCCGTACATGATCTTCTCGTTGTTCCATGCCCTGACTTTCACTCGTACGACCCTCTTCCCGCAATTCCTTCCTCCTGGCCCACCCGCCACCGCAGGTGGTGCTCCGGGTCCTCATCCACTCGCGAAGAAGCTTCAGGCTTGGGTTAAAGGTATGCAATCCTTCGGAAGTTTAATTTTTCATTTCATTTTCCTAACCGTGTTGCAGCCAACTATGACTCTGCCATGAAGGTCGTTGCATATACTGAACTAGTCATTTTCGTCCGCGTCCTCCTTGGCGCCATTACTTTGCAGAATGCGCTCATTTCGCCCCTCATCTACGCCCACTTCCTTCGCCAGCGCTATTATCAATCCGTCTTCACCCGCAATGCTGTCGCTAACACTACTAGGAAGCTTGACCAATACGTCGCGATGGCCAATAATCCGAGTGTCAGTCAAATTTACGGAAAAATCAAGATGTTTGTCGAGAGATGGACTGGGAGTGTCATTGAGCAGAACCCCAATGCCCCAAATCCCAGAAGGCCATGAGGGGGTTTTCAATTTGGGATGGAAGGGTTGGGCAACAAGACGAGGTTAGTTGGGGTTATATGTGAGGTAATTGGAATCATCTGGATTGTCTACTCCCTTTTATTTCACTCCACCGTCCTTGTCTATCCTTCTAAAAGCTTGCTCATACATCCCACATCATTAGCAATGAACTCCAGATAATTGGCTCTTGTTTTCGTACTCCTGTTAACTTGGCCGTGGTTCGTTTCGTTACCTTGCGAATAGATGACAGTAGCGGATTGTTATTTACAGCCATGAACTATTTAATAATATGCTGCTTTCCCCTCTACCCTCAAGCTTCAAGCTTCAAAGTCCGAATCTGCCGACCGATGGGCCTAGGAACCAGGATCAGGTATTATAGTGTCCCTTTCATCTTTTACTCAACTTCTAACTTAATTCTATCCAGGCGGGATTGCGATGCCGCATGCGCAGTATTTTGAATGACAAGAAGCCGGCGGCAGGTAAGCCAGGGTTAACGAGACCACATCTCATCTATTTTACTGCCTGAATCGTCCAAGCTTTGAGAGAATCAGTACAGGGCGTTGTGCCAGAGTTGTCTCGCTTGTTGACCACCTGCACTTTGAAAGGCGGCCGGATCCATGCAGGAGGAGGCTCGAGGCCCCTAACAACCCTGCCAACCGTCTGGCAAATGAAACAAGCTGGCGAGGAGTTCAGGGTTGAATCAGACTCAACTTGCGGTTCCCGGTCCTAAAACCTTTTTCGCGGTGAATACTTCCATCTATCCTTGTCAACATACAGCTAACTAGATTGGTTCCGTCGGCTTGTTAGTCAAATGACTAGTCCGCGGACTGCGCACAAACACGTGTATAGAACAACACAAAACCAGATCCAGCCGCTTTTTACGTCTGTAAGTGTCCAGGTGACATCCCCCGAGTAGATATCTCATGTCTTTCGTGAAGAGAGAAATTTTTCAAGGCCCATTAGGTCCGAATGACATCGGCTTTCTTCGCTTTTCGCGGCTTTCTATCAGGAGATTGGGAAAATTGCCTGAACTAATTACGAGACACAGGTCAGATGGTCATCGACAGCACACACTATGTTGTAAGTCTGAGGGTTTTCGACTATGTGGCACGGAGTGGGAACTGACCAAAGTACGTAGAGATGCCTTCTCACACTACTCTGCTTCAGTAACCTATTCGCTCTGCTGCGGCCTCAGAAGGCCGATGGAACCTTAGCTGTCAAAACAAGTCGGGCCGTTCTGCGAGGATGCCCTGGTGGACGACTATGGAAGCCTTTCTACCTTGTGAGGTGGCCTACTGTCGGACTTGGTCAAGAATGCGTGCCGTATTTGTTACGAGTGTCTGCAAGATCCCTGCCTCGTGCAAAATAGATAAATTGGAGGAAGTCACCGCGGATTTCAAGGACCCATATCGTACTTCTTACGCTTTGGTTGGGTTTCTTGTCATTTGAGACCCTGGACATCTAAGTCGAAGCGGAAGTGGTCACTTGACGCTGGGCTTGGGGTTTTCGATTTCAATTGAAATAGTCCCCAAAGTTTGATCAGTCACCCTGGACAATGTTCTAGGTTGGAAGCGTTGGAAGCGCGAGGTGCTGTTATTGTGATCCTCTCTGCGCGTGCTTTGTTCAAAGGTAGTAATGGCCGTCACTATTTTCAGCCCTTCTAGGCACAGAGCGGATCTTGCTTGCTTGGCTCAACAAGATGGCCAGACGCTGGGGTCGCTGAGATGCATCTGCTATAAATTGGTTGAAACCGCTGTCAAGGCGATACAACAACTAGAGTATACTCCTCGTTTCCTCTTTTTCCTCCACTGCTCCCTCTATTAAAAAGATGTCATCATTGTTAACGACTGTCGTAGACGAGTCGTGCCAGAGTGACACTCTGCGTGGGAGACGTCGTAGCTCTGTGCACCCGCTCAGCACCGTTCCTCGGCTTTTTCTCTCCACACATCCCACCGCTGCGCATCAGCCTTATTCTGACTCTCCTGACGAAAGTGCGCTCTCAGATGAGATTGAACTCGTATCTAGGACGACTAGTGTTTTCCCTGAAAATGGATCCGAGGCGAGGGCCACGCTTCTGTCGCATGTGTCAACAACAGAGATTTCGCCATTGTCGCATGCACATGTACCTGATTATGCGTCGAAGATGATTGTGCCAAGGCATCAAGATTCGATGGGAAGTTCGATAGAGTGTTCTCTTCCCCCGACATCAATTTCGCCGCAGAGCTCAGACCCCGCGAGTGCTGTGAATAGTCGGAGGGGTTCATATGAGAATCTGCTGGTCAACTCGCCCGCTTTGCGGAGAGGCGATGGTGAGAGGGGGGAGACATTTGAGAGGATGAAGTGGAGGCTCGCGGCGGGGTATTTCGCACTCTTCATGTGTGGGTGGGGAGATGGGAGTGAGTAGTCCAAACATCTACTGTAGTCTGCAGCCCGCCACTCTCTTATGCTGATATCTACTTCTAGTCACCGGGACCGTCCTTCCGTGTAAGCTCGCTGATCATTTGTTTCCGAAGTAAGCTGACTTCTGGTTACAGTCTTCATGTCCGACTTCCATCTCAGCTTTGCAACGTCGTCTTTGTTGTTCGCGGGAAGTACATGCGGGTAAAAATATGACCATTCTAACGGCCGGCCGATGCTAATATATTTCTGATTTAGCTTTCTCTCCGGTACATTGCTTGTTGAATCTATAATGAGGCTGTTGTCGCGGGCTCGCGTGAACCAGGAGCGAAGTGCATGGCATCCCTACTTTTCATTTCCGCTCTTTAAACAAAGAACCTCTGATAGGAGGGCTAACCTTGATGGCGTCCGGAATTCTTTCGTGCAGTCTCAGCATATCGCGCTCCTAGGGTCAAGTTTACTTCATGGTTCGTTTTTCATCTTGATGGGTACAAGATCGGGATACGCAACGATATTTGTGGCCTACGTTGTTGCTGCGTTTGCTAGGGCCATCATGACTGGTGGGTGATGATATAATTATATGAGACTTCGCTTCAATCTTTCACACTTTACCTTATTTCAGCTACCTTGTAAGTCCTAAATGCGTTCAGATACTTACAGCTTCGGATCTCACAACAACCACAGAAATTTCTACTTCAACATAGTTATGCCGCAGTCGCTAGGTTACGCCTATGGCCTTTGGAGTTAGTTCAAGCCCAATACTTTAACATGAGCACACTTAATCCCATAATCTCAGGTATTGGAGGCGTTGTCTCGCCGCTAATATGCCAAACTCTTGTAGCTTCCGGCGTTCCTTGGAACCAATTTTACTTTGGATCCCTCGTTCTTTCCTCCTTCAACACAGGACTTTTGACATTGGCGTTTCGGCCGACCACGTCTGAGTGGATCAAGGAATGTCACAAGGATTCGAAGCAGAGCGAAAAGAGGAAGAGTGAAGAAGCTGAGTCTGTGTCGCCTTCGAGCGATAAGATAGACAGTCCGGTTTCGGATAAAAAGGTGGCGGGACCTGTAGGTGCACAGCGAAGTGGTGAGTATTTGATGCGACTTTGGCAATAATTTGGAGGTTCAATAGACGGATGTAGCGCTTCGTTGGGCTTTATCTCTTGGGGCGCAATGGGCATTTTCATTCTTCATGCTCATATATTACGGATGGTGAGTTGTCTTCGTGAGGCGGATATACCCAAGACTGACCGAAAAAATACAGCGAAACGACGACTCAGGGATTTGTGCGCCATGTTTCTCCTGCCCGTGATCCCTGTGCTGCGATTGACGTTCTCGTCTGTAGATGACGTCTTACCTCTTGGGCACTCGGGTGCGTTCTTTCTCTACTGGCTCCTTATAATTGACCGACATGAAAAAAAGCATGCGAACCCAAAAACCGTGGGCTACGTGACCTCGGGCTTCTGGGGTGGTATCACTGTTGGTCGGTTCCTCTGGGGTTACTTCATGCCCTCGTGAGTCCGCCTTTAATTGGGTGCCGTGGTAACTGGTTGACAGGTTACAGACTCAGTTTTTCGCAACGAAAATGGTTGGTCCATGTCTGCCTAGGTAAATCTATCCATCATTTGTCGCGGCTTTCCTCATGAGATGACAGGGATCGGACTGACCATGGAACTGCTGATCTGGTTTGTAAACTCGAACATTGCGAATGCTTTTTCAACGAGCATCATTGGCTTAGTATTTGGTCCCATATTCCCCGCGGTTCTCAGTTTAGCCACTGCGATTTTGCCAGAGGAAGTGCACATGGTTAGCATGGGTTTGATGTGAGCAGTCCGCATTTGCAGGCACATTTTACGTTCTGATGCTCTTTTCAGTGGCACAGCTGGAAGTATTGGTGCAGGTGTGTCGGACAGACTTTCAGTTGATAATTTAACTTACGAGAACACTTGCAGCGATTTTCCCATTTGTAGCTGGCGTCATTTCAAGCTCGCAAGGTGTCCATACGATGACTTATGTCACGGTCGCAATGGCGGGTTCACTTTTCATAATGTGGTTCTTTTTCCCCTCGCGTGCACCTGTAGCTACGCGTTGAAGCGTCTTTTACGTAGACTTCCAGGGGTTTATCATTTGTACAGGGTTAGAGTGTGTAGTTTTTCTAGATGGGTTCGCTGTTGTATGAGAGTTTGTCCGAATTTGTAGAACTTGGATCAACAGCCAATCAGGACAGATTACCTAGAACACCCGAAAACGAATTTAAGCAGTGAGCGTCTGTGAGATCGATCAGCTCAGTTTGCAAGCCTCAACGCTCAACGACAGCAGCCCAAATCTGGGACGACTTGGGTGCCTATTTCATGTCACGTATACCCGTCCCAACAAACCGTAACGCCTCTGCTTCTCCGACCCCATACTCCGACCGTCCCGTCTCTCCGTTCCCAACAAGACCAACTCCCTCAAAGTCCACCACCACCCACACAGGCATGTCCGCTCTCTCTGGCTACCAATCCTCTGTCTCCCTCTCGGAACACAGGAAGAAACAATCTAGACGCGATGAGGTCCGTTTACCAACCTAAAATTTATCCACACACGTGTCCTTTTTTTTAACTAGTTTGATACACCTCCGAACAGGCGATTCGCAAGAAGATTGAGTCGGAGCTGTCGCGTAAACGTACTATTTCGACGACGCACCAGACGGGTAGGAAACATCGTAGTGGGAAGCCTTCAGCAGCGAAGGGGACGGTTGCGGCTTTGAAGCCAACGCCTGCGTTGACGGTGCCCGAGAATATTTCCGTTGCGGAGGCGAGTCAGTTGTGTGCTGCCAAGCGCACGGACTGTGTTCTTGTTGTTGATGACGAGGAGGGGCTTAGTGGTATCTTTACTGCTAAGGATCTTGCTTATCGGGTGCGCTTTGTGACATTTCGGTGGTAGGGTGTTCTCGGGGGGACTGACTGGGTGGGATTGACAGGTCACTGCTGAGGGACTTGACCCGCACTCGACACCGGTTAGCCAGATTATGACGCGTAATCCTATGGTTACGCGCGACACGACGAGCGCGACTGAGGCGTTGCAGCTAATGGTGTCGAAGCATTTCAGGCATTTGGTACGCTGGCAATGGTCATCCCGCGCAAGTTCCTCTTTCTAACCGTTGTCTTAGCCTGTCTGCAATGAAGATGGCAACGTCGTTGGTCTGCTTGATATCACCAAGGTCTTCCACGAAGCCTTGGATAAGGTTGAACGCAGCTCTGCCGCCTCGGAACAACTCTTCAACGCTATGGCTGGTGTCCAAACCGAACTTGGAGCTGTTGGAAGCAATCCTCAGGCTGCCGCTATGCTTGCATGGGCTGAGAGGCTCAGGCAGAAGACGGCTCTCCCCGATTTGACTACAGTTATGGATTCCCGCACGCAACCCGCTACTGTTGGTCCGAAGGCTAGTGTTCGTGAGGTTGCCAAGTTGATGAAGGAAAGGCGTACGACGGCGGTCTGCGTTGTAGAGGCTGGAAGGATCGCCGGTATCTTTACTAGCAAGGATGTTGTTCTGCGTGTTATTGCGGCTGGACTGGAGGCTAGTAGGTGCAGTGTTGTGAGGGTTATGACTCCTCATCCTGACACCGCACCTCCTACGATGACCGTTCATGATGCTCTCAAGAAGATGCACAGTACGTTGTGTTGTATTTTCATTACGTCGATGTCGATGTCTAATATTTTGCAGGTGGTCGCTACCTCAACTTGCCCGTCGTCGAGGAAGATGGACGATTGGTTGCTATTGTTGATGTCTTGAAGCTTACATATGCTACTCTTGAGCAGGTGAGTGTGGTTTAACCACTCCAAGGACGCCTATCTTAATTGGGTCAGATGAATGCCATGGCTGGCGGTGATGCTGCAGGGGAAACCGAAGGCGGACCCATGTGGGGCAAGTTCTTCGACTCAATCGGCCAGGACGATGATGGCTCCGTACTCTCTGGTTCCCATGCGCCCTCACGTTCCCATTTCTCCGCAGGCGATCTTTCTCACCTGCAGCAATCCCCTCACTCTGAGGTTCACCCCAACGACTCTGCATCGGTTGTGGACGATGACGACCATGCATCCGCTTTATCAGGCTACGCAAGGAAGAAGGGTCTCTCCATCCCCTCTGGACCGGTGCCTATCCCAGTAGACGATGGTACCTACGTCTTCAAGTTCCGTACCCCTAGCGGCAGGACACACAGGTTCCAATCTAGGCATGATGACGTTGCCCACCTTCGGGAAATTGTCGCTGGCAAACTCGCCACGGATCCTTTCTTCACCGAGTTCCAGCCTGCACAGGAAGGCGCTATCCAGCCAGACCCGAACGACTTCCATCTTTCCTACACTGACGCCGATGGGGACTCTGTCTTGATCACATCGGATGACGATGTAACGGACGCTGTTAAGATCGCCAGAGCCGCTGGGGTTGACCGTGTTGTGCTGTATGTCCAGGGTGGAAAGGGATGGAAGGAGGCTGGTGCGGATAAGAGTGAGGAGAAGGCCAAGGCGACCACTGAGCAAGCAAAGAAGGAAGAGAAGGAAGTTGAGAAGAGTGAAATGACCGTTACTCCTTCGGAGAAACAGACCCCTCCTCAGTCGCCAGCTTATGTGGCTCCTCCTACGCCCGCGCCTGTGGAAGAGATCTTTGGTATTCCCAAGGACTTGTTACTACCCGCCAGTATTGGTGCTCTTGCCGTGGTCATCATTGGTGTGTTCACTATCTCGAGGCTGACTTCGAGCAACCAGTATTAGGTGGTTCGAGGCTGGATAGTCGCAAGCCGCTGACGGAGAAAATGCAAGAAAAAAAATGGTTAACATGGGTGTGTTATACCCAAACCTGCCATTCTGCCCATCATACAGAAATTCACTCTCCTTTATTTGTTATGAAGCAGTTCCCTATGACTTGTCGATGGCTTCTCCATTTTTTTCGATGTTCATGTCCACATTATGGTTTCTCTCCTACATATTTCACGTCGTTAACTCTTTCCTCCCGGCTATCGTTTTGGCCAGTAACCCAAAGCACTGCTTAATAGAACCACTTATAATCCATGGTGCTTGAACGTCCGTTTCCCGGATCTCTTATACCTACTTACCTCGCCTACTTATAACCAATATCTTACTCTTCCGATACGTTGTTGACGAGTGCACGGACGCGACGAAATGAAATGGAATGGAATTAGAGCAACCTGGTGGACAATGAGGGAAGGGCGCTGTTCGGTCGTGGATCCTTTTAAAGCAAGTTAGCAGCTCACGTGGGATGATATGGTTCCATAGGCGCCTAATATCCGAGTTGAGCGTTCGCGTAACATTAACCTCTGCTATTTCCTACTCTCCGTTACTGCTCCTCCTCCACACCCCTAGCGGCTTCCTGGACTCCTTCAAGTCCCCCGTCACGCCGACTTGGATACCGACTTGGGTGCTGATTGACAGAACCTTCTTATTTGGTCCTTGGGCACGCCTCGGCTGTTCTTGCAGTGGTTCAGACATTTGGTGGCGGGATTTGCGTAGGGGATTCTGAGGGCTGACTTTGAGCGTCTCTTTACGCTTGGATCTGTGGGTCTTGGCTGTATCTTTGTCGTTAAACGGGTTTTGGAAGCTTCAAGTTAATCGGCTGTGTGTCTTGTTAACACGCGGATCTATATCATCAATTCATCGTGGGTCTCGGTGGTGTAGGATCTTTGAGTTTATAACGATTAGTGAAGACGTGGATATGCCGCCCAAGTCGGAAAAGGAGGACATGCTCAATGCTCTGGTATGTTGGTGCACTGCCCCTTGGGGCTCATGTTACCCGACCCTTGCTAATACCCTTTATGATCTTCGTGTTGGGGTGTTCCCGGGCCACTGGGTATTCGTTGCTTGCTGAATCGTGTTTCGGCAATGATGACTGGATGGATTGTGCGCGTGTAGAGTAAACGGATATTCTCAGCCATGTTGGATGATCTTATACTCGACGCGGCGTTACAAGCACATCATGAAGTACTAAAGGGAAAGGCTGTCTGTAAGATATGTCATACACGGTGCGTATATACCTAATAACACTACTTGCTACGCATAAATTCATATCATCCCGTGTAGCTGTGGTTCTTGTACGCCCTAACGCAATTCTGGACCTAAAGGGAAACTAACTTCCCTTTGTGTGATTACCGTTTACTACAGCGCGCCTACCGGGTTCATTATCACAAGCCACAGGGGCAGCGGCAGGACCAAGTTCAAGAGCGGATACGCCATCGTCAGCTGTTTCCGCTTCTGGGGAGACGGGGAAAGGTGCAGGGTCCGGGTCGGTGAATGGGAGGAATGGGAGTGCGAATGGAGGTGGGACGCCAAATGCTACTGGGACTGGTGCGGGGACGCCGACGAGTGGGAAGGATGGGACGGTGTTGTTGGATTGTGTTGTTTGTCAACGACCGGTGAGTTTTGTGTGGAGAGGTTGAGGGAGAGGCAAGGGTTGACTTGTGTTTAGATGGCGTCGAATCGGTATGCGCAGCATTTGGCTTCGTGTATGGGGTTGAGTTCGGCTAGGAGGGGACCTACGAGGGCTAGTTCGAATGCGAGTGGGAAACCAAAGTGCGTTCTTTATGTCTCCATTCTCCTTGAATTGGGGGATTGATTGTGAGTTGGTGTAGACTACCTTCGGATGCTGGACGATCGGCGTCGCCGGCTTCGGAAACGGGGAATGGGTCTGATGAGAGGTTTAACGGCAAGGGAAAAGGTAAGGCCAAACCCAAACGGCTCGGTGAGCTTCTATATTGCTCGTTGGGATACGGATTTGAGAGCGTGTTCTTGCTTTGTCCCTTGGATTTTGTTCGTCAGGAACAGAAGAGAGCGAGGGGTCGCTCAAGAGGAAGAGGGTGAGCCGTGGGCTTTGTTCTGGTGTGGGTTGAAGTTTGCTGAGACTGGTTTGGTTGTAGCCTCAATCGCCACAAACGTCACCTGCAAAGGTTAATAAGAAGGCCAAGGCCTCTGGTATGTGATTGATATTGGATTCGGTGGGTGCCTGACCTGAACTGAAAGTGTTTTAGGATCACCTGTATCGCGTGTAAGAGCCGAACCGGACTCGACTGGGCCACTAGCAGTAAGATTCTTCCCTTCTACTTACAACATGCCCCTTACGCTTCCTTACATAGTCGCATTACGCCTCATCGACTGGCACGGTCTCGAAATCCAAAGTCCCGTCCAAACTACGGGAATCGTCAACGACGTCGTTTCTGGACCGGTCGCCATCATCTGCATCATCCAGATCGTCGTCTCCAGCTGCTACGCCTGCATCGTCTGCATTTTCTGCAGCGACGCAGAGCCCGAGTATTAGCGCGCGGGTGATTGGTTCCAACCAGAGCCATGGAAGTAATGGAAGAGGGAGAGGGAAGGCGACGGGGACTGGACCACCTACGAGGAGGGTTGTGAGTCCGCCAAGACCTCCACCGCCGCCGAGTATTGTCCACCATGTGGCGATTGTGCCAGATTATGGGATACGTGAGTGTTTGAGTTTGAGATGGGAAATAGACTCAATGCTTAATGGTTTCTTTAGATGATGGAGGAGATGAGACTGGGTCGTCTACGGATACGGATAGTGATTGACACCAATTTTTGTTTACTATTTACGAGGACTGGCTGATATGGTATGGTATAGTATGATTCGATATTGTTTTTGTGGGTTTTCTCCCGGGATTGTGTATATTGCTTTGAAGTATATCGATAATGTCATGCATGCTATCTGGTCTATTGATACTGCTCATAAGAAGTAGTGGATTGTGGTTCGGAGAAAGGTCAGCTCCGTGGGATAACTTTGATGTATGTGGAGGCGGTGCATGTTGGAACTGTGGCTGGTCTCGCTCGTTGCCAGCCTGGCCAAAACGATGATTAGTGAATTGAATTTAATGAATCTAGTGCCCGGTGAGTGTGTGGAGCTTGTTGCATGAGGCCTGGAGCGGCCATGGATACGAGAGCACCAGATGAGATGTCGAACGGACAGTGCTGGCCGAGAGTTGTGGGTAAAATAATACATCAGGGTGACGGATATTTTGAGGTTGGCAACGGAGGGTTAGCGCGGAAAAACACAGGTTAGGACATGACAAAGAGTTAGCATTGACCGTGAGGATGGCCAAACAAAGTGAGTGACCCTCGCCAATCTCCTTCCCTCCTCACACACCACCGCAGGTCGAGCCCCCGCAGACGATCCCTTCCTTTATTCAAACTCAATGTCTGCCCAAAACAAACTCTCCTTCCCCTCACAACACTCCTTAAGCGACCACTACCACAGACCACAACTCCACCCCCCAACTCACGACCAGTACAACAATCCAGACGAACTCAAGGCTTCCTACGACGACCTCATCGACGAGTACTCCACCCCGTACGCCGTCCCCGACTCCCATCACCGCACATACACCATCGACACCTCCACTAATCCCAACTCCCACCCCCACCACCGCGCTCCCTCATTTCCCCTCTCCTCATTAAAATCCCCACTCTCCGCAAAGCAGTCAGACGACACGTACGATACCTCCCAAGTAGTCTACCCCCCTCAACCCATGCCCAAACAGCCCGATGCCCCGGGTTTCTGGCAAAAGGTGTGTTTGCTTTCCCTAGCTTGGTTGCGAGGGCATTCTTGTTCATTTTTTCGTCTGGCTTTTTCAAGGTCCTGCCGGATTCGATAGCTTGCCGGCTCTACGTCCTCGCTGTGCTTGTAGAGACGACAATTAATCTGGCCATAGAGGGCGACTTGTATTTGCGTATTCGAGACGTTTCTGAGGATGAGCAGGATAGCCTGGCGTCGCGGAGGATGCCTGTCTACCTCAGTGTATTTGCGCTAGCACAGTGAGTCCCTTTTGTTCGCCCTGGGTTTCTCGGTATTCCTCAACCTTTTGCAGCGTATTCCAGTTCGCTATGGCCGTCGATGCCGTCTATGCCCGTAACACCCTACAGTTCATCTGCCTGACGTGAGTCCACCTGCCAGCAACCTTAGTGTCTTTCTCCTGATGAGCCATCACTGCCTTCTTGTCTTGTCATCAGAGTCTTCAACGCCCTCCTGATCATTTATGCTGCCATCCAAATTGGCGAAGTCCGTGAAGCACTCGGTCCCGGCAAATCAACGGTTATCACGAATATTCCTATCGATGTCCTCACGACCATCATCCCCATCGTCATCTCCGTCGCAGAGATTTTTTTCATCGCACTCGGATGGAAGATTTACCACGAGTTCGGTTGGAAGGTCTACAAATTCCTCGGCGCTGATCGCAACATCAAACGCATGTATGCGAACTACCAGATTTACGAGTGTCTCGTCAAGTTTGATGTCTTCTTCTGGGCGGGGTTCTCTGTTCAGTTTATCTGGCTTGTGCTGCAGGACAGTGATTGGGAGTACTATGTTACGTGTGCGGCGTTGCCTCTGTCTATTGTTCTGTTGGTGGAGGGACATCTTGCCGCACGGCATGAGAACAAGTGGATGATGGCTACGTTTATGTCGGGGTGTGTTGGTGCTTTGATCTATTTTATCTACAAGGTTAGTTCGTTTTGGTGGTTGATGCAAGTTCTTTGCTGATACATCCTACCCCACAGCTCATCAGGGTGTTGTTGAACGTGAACACGGACACCTTCAAACTCATATGGAAGTCCCTTACTGTGTTCTGTAAGTGCTCTTATGCTCCACTGGAGCTGTTTCAAACTTGCTAATCAATCCACCTGTGTTTGATTGTTTAGCGGTAATTGCTATTGGGCTGCTGATCGCAACAATGGTATTTTCGGTGATAGTGCTAAGGAACTTTGGCAAGGGATTGAAGGAAGCGCGTAAGCAACTCCCGTCTTCTGTTCTAGCCTGAACAAGAAGTCACTCATTATGTTTTGACGGCGTTTAGTTGCAAGGAGGCAGCATAACCGATTAGGTCCGACAAATCACGGCCGTGCGGCCAGTACAACACTTAACCGCATGAGCATTGATTGAACGACCTTTCCCCCCTTTCCTCCCCTCCCTCTGCATTCATTTCACGGCTGTATGACACAACCACCAGCTTCCCTTGTCTCGACCTTTAAGCCCCAAGAACCATTACTGAATGTACATTGTACTGATTAGTCTCTCCGCACGACGATATTCGGCTCTCCTCCCTTCCCTCTCCCTCCTTCCCCTACCCCCGTCACCTTATTCTATTTCGATCCAACAACGGACCAACTTCGACGAAGGGAACCCGTCAATGATTATATCCGGACTCTTTCAAGGAACAACAAAATAATTGCGCTTCACTTGTCCCGTCATATATCATCGACTTTTCGGCACAAGCGGACGGTATCGACACTGACACTGGTCCAATCACAACACATCGCTGCGCATACTACTTCATTTTTATTTTCCTCCTTGCTATTCCCGCCGTAGTATGTACAACCCTCCATCCCCACCACCATATTCTTCCTTCTTCCACACTGCACAATAGAACCCCCTCATTCTATTTACGCCTCGGGAACAACGACACTCCTGGTCATAGTACTAGGCTCTTACGCTCCTTTTGCTTGTAGGCACTGATGACAGGTTACGAGCCGTTGATCGGGGAGTAACCTTCCTTGCCTTACTTGCCCACAACCTGGTGGCCAGTACGAGTGTCGTTCCGAAGTGGCTTTTCCTTCGTTTACTTTATTTCTATGGTAGTTCGCCGCTGGGGATGTGTATATATAAATGAGGTATCATATATCTTCTTGGAATTTCTCTCCCTCTCCCTCTCTCTCTCTCTTCTTTGGTGTGTTTTAAGGAGTGAGATGTTTTTTGGAGCTGAGGTGCCGCAACTTCTCGAAGATCAATCGTTAATACTGAACTTCCGATTAGTTTTTTTTTGGCTTGTGGAATTAGATTTTGACTTTGTCATGGGACGGCCAAAAAAGGCAGTCATGGGTGTTCTGACCCCCCTGGACCAACGTGTCTTTTTATTTCATTTGAGACTGACCTTTACCTCCCCCTGTGCATTTTTTTCTTCTCTACCTGTGTTCTACTTTCAAACCCTCACTGAACTACGAAGGCATAGAACTGGCGCATCACGACGCTCTACCAACACACTATAGACAACATATCAGCTACACTCGTACCCCGGAACCGAAGTTACGATCGACCAACTCGGAACTCTTGACGCTAGAACCGCCATACACAAAACATTAAGTATCGATACACTTAAAACATGTCACAACGGTACGCCGCCCCCCTCCCCCTCCCCCCTCCTAAACACCTCCAACGAACCAACCAAGACAACCCAGAGTCCGTCTCTCATCCAATACCAACACAACAACCACATACCTCCGAGACCGTTCCGCTCTCCTCGGCACTTCTTCACATCATTCCGGAGGAGCACTCACACCGCCCGGTTCGGGACGTTCGACACCATTTGGGTATTACAACAACGACCCGAATGGAGTGTATGGAGGACCCAGTGGACACCGGTACGCTGATGATCTCGAAGGACAGAATGATGAAGCGCTGGAAGGGTTGAGTGCCAAAGTCAAGTTACTGAAAGACGTGCGTCTTGTGGCTTCCCTCTCTGTCTAGTTTCAGGCTTACATTGGAGGTACTTTTTGGCTTTGGTTAGATTACGATTGGGATTGGGAACGAAGTACGCGAATCGACGAAACAGCTTAGTCAAATGGTACGCCCCCCCCCACCCCACCCCTCTCGTCCTCCTGAATAATTCCCGCTAAATGAACGGTGTGGTGTTTTTTGGTTTTCTAGAACGACGCATTCGCAGAAACGGGTGGTATACTCCAAGGCACATTTCGACGTATGAACAACATGGCATCGAGACAAGGTTGTCAATGGTTATGGTACATTGTATTCCTAATCGTCGTGTTTTGGTTCTTTATCGTCATGTGGTGGTTTCGACGATGATTCTAACATGCCATGGGGCGTGCCGTGTTTACGGTCTCTGCATTTCTCTATATTCCTTTTACTAGGGGCCTGGCGTTACCCCCTCACATACCTCTGCATCCATCATGTACCCTTCTTTGTATTGTTCAATGGTAATTTCCCTCAAATCAATTATCACGCAGAGATATGGCGGGAGATGCACGGTGAAAGTGCACCCTGACACGGAGGTTCCCAATCATTAGTTATACTACAGCAAAATACAACCAGAAATGATGAGATGAATGAATAAATAACCAACAAAGCAACGAAGAGCCAATACAGCAAAGAGGTCAATAAGCATAATAAAAGACAGGTGGTAAAACGAAAGGAATGCAAAAGCAGAAGCAGAAGCATGGGGAAACACGAAAACTAATCGTCTCGTAGTTTGGTGTGGCCAATTTCCCAGATCATTCGTCGCCGGAGGTACGGCATGTCTTTTTGCGTGAAGCGGAATGTTTCTTCGCCTCTTGAAAGGGCTTCAAGGAATTGACATGTAAAGACGCCACAATCGTAGCCGTTTTCTTGTTGGGGCGTCAAGTCCTATCACACCAAGTCAGACAAGTCCACAAGCGGAGAAGAGCAGGTGTGGAGAAGACTCACGTCAGGCGCATAATCTTCCCAACCCGTAAAATCAAATGGCACTTTCTTTTTATTCCGGTGCTCCGCGTCAAGGTATCTTCGTAAGTGCTGGCAAAAAAAAACATGAGCCAAGTTGGAACTTCCGAAACAAATATAGAAGAACCCACGGTAAACACGATATCTTTCGCCATTCCCATGCTGTCATATGATTCTATGCGCTTCCGACGAAAGTTGATAGCAGCAGCGGTCCAATGAGCATTATTATGATTGACTGGCACGAGCACCACGTCCTTGGAGAAGATATCAATCTAGACGGGATGAGTCTCGGAAAATACGAATCAAAAATGTGAATATGCACCTTTCTCGTCCACTTTGCTAGCCTGCCCCTGTCATATCCCTCGCTCGTCAACTTTGTCCAAAAGAATGTGCTGAAATAATGCACATTCAGCAGCTTCCCTCGTCCCTTTGGATTCCCTGCCCCTGTTCCGTTCGGTACATTCTCCTTACATTCTTCCGACCGCCCCAAAATCATAGCTCCGTAAAAGTTGATAATCTCATCATTTAACCATTGCCCAGGTCTCAGACGTATGAGATCCTTGTCTGCCACAGATTCTCTGGCGTACTTGGCTATCGTCCCATGTCTGCCAAGGAGGGCTTTCACGGCGTCTTCGTCTGGAGGCGGGAGAGCGGTCGGGAGAGGAGGGATTTTCGGTTTGAGATCTGCTTCGAGTTGTGCGTCTTTAGTTCGCCATTGGTGTTGGAGAAAGTCGAGGGCGGAGGTATCGAATTTGAGAGGTTTGCGCCTTGAGGAGACTCAGTCGAAAGGGGGTTGGATAAGGAAGAGGTGGTGCTCACTCTCGCATTGATATCCGAGCAATGTTGAGGACTCGTCTGAGGTTTCCATCTTCCACCGCCGCGAGAGGCGAAACAACTGTGGAGGTAGGTGTTAGTTGGGAGGCGGGAAGAATACAGAATGGCGAGCGAGACGAACCTTTTGCGGGATCATGTGGGACAGCCGATTGTACTCGGTCAAAGTAAGATAGGTAGCCTGCAGACGAGGCGGAATTTAGCATCGTAAAACTGGGAGGACTTGGATGTTCGTACCTTCAAAATCTGCAAGGGATGACCCATAACCTAGATACAACTGAGGGATCGCCATTCAAATGAAAACAGATTGCAAACATACCATGACGTTTCTTGCTCTCATACGCCCTCAGAACCATTGCAGCACGTATTTTCTCTCTGTCATTCTTCACCTTTGCCCTGTGCTAAACCATCGGGCATACGCATCAGTCTTCCACAGTTCCTCAATCAATATGAAGCACACTGAAACGCACCGCTTTCTCATAAATATGCGGTCTATGCCGATGTCTGATAAGCCCACTCGGTCTCTGTCCCACAGACGAATCTGCAGTGGTAGTGCTAGCAAAGGAACCTGCGCGAGTTGGCGGTGATCTCTTTGGGGACTGGAGACCTATACTGGCAAGCCGCGTGTGCAGGGGGTCCGGTGAAGATATCTGACTTGAATTACATTGCTGTTGCTGTTCGTTTTTGCGTAATAGAGATAGGAGGGAAGGGGTGCGTGATGGTGGCCGGTGGTTGTTGGGCTGAAGGAAGGGAGAAGAGTGTGACGAGCCAAACATATGCTGTGTGTTGATTCCCAGTTGGAAATGTAGCCCGAAGGGTTGTAGAGGAGAGAGGAGGAGAGACAAAGGAAATTTCAGAAAAAGTTGCAACGCGAGTCGAATCTCGCGCCCAAGTTACTCGCAATTCTATGGCCCACACAACATCTTGCCGTCACTGTCACACACCGACCTCCTGTCACCCCCCGATCGACAGGGGACCCACAACATCCCATGCCTTCTTGGCTTAGCTGGTTAGTGCCGCTGGTCTCATCCAATGGTGTGATAGGTTATAGCATCATGTAATCCAGAGGTCGCAAGTTCGATCCTTGCAAGGGGTAATCACCAACTAGGAGTTAGTCTGTTCTTTTTCTCATCTTACAAAAGAACATGGTGGCAAATTCTTCTGAACCCCACTTCTGATAGATTAACGTAGTGTCAGGGTTCTGTGCATGTAACACTTGAAAGAGACGACACTTGGACTCCATATTTACTGATAACAGTCGGTATTATCTACAACAACTGTGTCTCTCGACACACTAGCTTCACGCGAGGTAGTATAATCAACAGACACCCCCGTGACACGTCTTGGTGGCACCAGCAAGAATACAACACAAATTGGTCACCAGCGTAATACGTAATATATCCGAAGTAGAATCTAGACATCCCTCGCCTGCAATTCGTTATCTTCACGTCAAGTAAGTATACCTGGGAAAAATAAAAGGGGGCCAGTGAAATCGGCATCTCCTAATTCGTCGGAATTGTCCTTTGGATCGAGGTGGACAGACAGCTATGGCTATTGCGAGATGAATATCGATAGATTATACGTCATGGGAGATACAACTATCAGTGCTCGTCTCCACCAACACTCCGTTTGTCTCGTTCAGTTTCAGGACACATCTCGGTTGATCAATAGTCATCGCCCAGTGTCAGACAAGGATCAAGTAAATATGTTCCCCCCGGATGTCATCTCAGTGTTATCGGCCAGGGCTGACTCATACACGAGTTTGGACAGTTGCGAAATCCCGAGTGTGAAGTTTTCATATATCGGACAACAGGAAGTCAGAAATTTCCTGAGAGCGCGTGTGGTGTTAGAAGAGGCGACGGAGTTAAAGCGTCGATAAATGCAAGAGTATATTTTACAGGCGAGCGGGTTGAGTTTTGAGATCTTTGAGAAGTGGCATAGACGGCCCAGGGAGGAGCAATTTGAATTATTTTGGAAGTTTGGGCCAGCCGCAGGTAACGATCAAGGCGAATGATCACGCCCAAAACCCACGAGTTTTGCGGCATGCAACGTGTAAAGGGACATTGGTTGCTGTTGGATTACATAGCCTGTAGAAATGAGAGGGATAAGCGTGTAGGTGGCAAGGCTAGAGGAAGGGAAGTGGCTGGAAAAGGAGGGCTGGCAGCGGAGCTGGGTCGAATTACGGAGCGGGCCGAGAGCAATAAAAGGGAATTTCTCGGTTGGTAGCACGGTCATCGTGTTATCTCTGTACTCTCCCACAAAGCATATAAGACCAGGCCTTTCTCCCTCCCCTTTCTTCCCTCTAGCACCTCCCTTTGCCCCTGACAATTAACCCTTCTAATCTCTCTACCCAATCGTCAACACTCACCAATCTAGGACCCTCCGGATCAACCAACATGGGCATGAGCTACCGCCGCTACCTTTCTGGAGACCGCATCTATGGCTGCTCAACCTGCAAGACCCACCTAGCTACTATACACTCCATGATGTCAAGGGTAACCATATATTTCTCCTCATCCTAATGACGCGCTGCATTCATTAACATCTTCATCCCACCTAGGCATTCAATGGCCAACATGGCCGAGCGTATCTCTTTGACGGAGTGTGAGTCCTTCCACACTAAGTTAGCGGTTCACTTCCCTTGACACTAAAATTGTATCCCAGTGTGAATGTCATCGAAGGTGAACCCAGCGATCGCCCCATGACCACTGGCAACCATACTGTTCGGGACATCTACTGCGTTAAATGCGGAACTACTCTGGGCTGGAAATATGTAAGCCCCTCGTTGTTCCGCGGAGAAGTTCTGGCTCATTTCCGTCGGCACTAACCACCGTAGGACAAAGCATACGAGCCGTCACAACGATACAAAGAAGGCAAGTACATCCTCGAGCGCAACCTGCTCGTAGATGTACAGTAACCTGCCTCGTGTTTTCCTGCTCACTCTTTCGTTGCAACCCGGTAAATTGTGGTGGCATGCCGCACGCGCACTACTCAACACCCAGCATCACCATCATCATTGCACCACATTCCCCGGCTGGCCGTCTGATCTGGTTTGGTCGTTTTGGTTTAGGATTCGCATCATCATCGTCATCATCATCATCGACTTGCTCGGATTTCACACGTTCACACGGTTGTATTTCTGCTCTTTCGTTGCAATTTTTGTGCTGGAGGAAGAAGGGGGATAGACCTGAAGAGGCGTGAGGAGCTTCTCGAAGATGGAGAATGCGATCACGCTATCACTGTCATTCTACACCTCCGCCTCGTCGGCTAGACCCTTTCGTTGCTGACCGTTCTCAGCCCGCCGGTTTCGTTCCTCGTTGCGCCTCCACACACCCCATTCGCATTGTATTATTGATTTTTCATTGTCGTCAACCTTCAGTAATCTCCCAAGCCCTTTCCGCATCGTCCCATAATTGGCTCCTGTCTGCAAGTTCGCCCATCGAATTCCCATAGACATTTTGCCCCTGGAGCGAACTTTCCAGAACCCCGACGATCCCCACATTTCACAACAACTTCTCGCGCGGTTCGGCCACCTAACTACGCTGCCTATTCGCCCCCGCTCTTCTTTACATACACCGCGTTAACCATGGTTCTGGTCCCGGTAGTATCCCCTTTTTTGTAACACCTCATTTCTTGTTATTAAATAAATGAATAGTTATGACAAGTTCCGATACGTTGAAATATTGGGGCAAGCCAACTCGGGTCACACGACTTGAAATTCAAACGATCATCGCGAGGAGACCATGAGAAACGAAACCTAGAAAACCAATGAAAATACCTAGGACCACACAAGTAAGTCATGTGCAAGACCAATTCATAGGACTTCTGATGTGTAGTCTCAATGTCGTGGTAAGGGGCTTCCTCATTCTCTCCGGTGACACAGCCGCAATCCAGGGTGTTGATCCTGCGGCGATGACGCCAATTCTTTGGGGTTTCTCAAGCTTTTGGCAACAAGTGCTCCGTGTTTGGAACTGAGAGGTGTGGTTCACAACTCATGGGTCATTAGACTGGACTTGGGGCCCATGTGGTCTACTAATCATTTTTATCGTCATGTCATCATATAATACCACTCATGGACCCTTTCCACTCTTCTCCCCCCCCCCCCCCCCCACCTCTAGAGTAACAAGTGATATCATTTAATCAGGTGGGGATGAATGTTTTTTGGGGTCTGGGGATTGAGGCGAGTGATTTGGAGTATTGCTGAGTTTGCCCGATCCCGGGAGGCAGTGAAGCAGGTATAAGTTGACGATAAGATTGTACCTGAAAACCTTGTGACGATTATTGGTGATATGAATTTACATAGTCAGCAGCCGAATGTCCTTCGTCATCGTTCCGGTACGTTTTCGTCGGCCGCACGATCCCCCGCTTGCTAAGCATTCGTTAGAGATGATTCCAAGGGATTCTAAAACCTTGCCGGGGTGTGCCGTGCCTGCTCCTTTTCATACCGTAAGCATCGGAGGTGTTAAACGGGTGGTAGTTAGGTCCTCCACTCTTTAGATGGAAACGGGATTTCCCTACATTGGTTGGGCTTCTGGCAGAGCAGATACTATATACATGTGGCTATGGAATGGAGAGTGGCTTGGCTGAACGTTGAGGCACGGGCGTGTGCAATGGCGTTATTTCTGAGTCATTTGGGCTCCATCCCCAGTCCTGTCATCCTGCAGTGAGACAACGAATGAAACCTGAGAAGTTTTGGCTAGTGTGTGTGTGAGGGACAGGTTGGGGAAGGGGGACCCGTGTTCAGCCAGCCTAGGGTTGTTCGTTTGTTTGGGTAAGGTTATATAAACTGTCCCCAAGGTATTTTTGGAAAGGAGTAGAACCCAGATGTGAGGCGAGCGCGAAGTTAAGCGAGGTAAGAGCGGTGGAAGGGCTATAGATCTCCTATCTAAGTGCATGTTCAGTTGGTTTCCGAGGTCTCGTGGCTCATACGGAGCAGTGAGTCCTACGGAGAATGGCGAGAAGTTGGAGAGAGGCCATAAAGATCGCCGCGTCTTAGCTATCGATGAAAAAGAACTGAGCAAGGAGAAGTCAAGATATGTCAAGTCGGTGGACGCGAGATTGTCAGCCCTTGGGTAGGGTTGGATGAGATGGAGTGTTGTTTCCGAGGAGGGAAAAGATGATGCCCTGACTCGGATGAACAAGGGGACGGAGATCTCACACACCCAGCGGAAGGCAGGGGGATGAGTGGGTATTAAACAGAGACTCTATCGCAGATCGAGGTGTCAAGTTAGGAGGTAGTGGATGGGGGGTGAAAATGGATTCTGCCAGGTCCACACTGCAGTGAGGGAGCACTCCGGTGATAGGCCGGATGACACAACTACCTTCCAAAAAAGGAGAACGGTGCCGTTTGCCGAATCCCCAAGAGTTGGGATTCCCCCAAACCGAAGGTGCGAACTTTGAGGAACGTCAGTCCCCAGCCGTCAGCACTATAAATCCCTCCTCCGTTTCACCCTACTCCCCACATTCCTTGTAGCCTCTCCGTCGCGCCCAACACACCTTCTCTGCCCTTCCTCCCCCTTTTCTACAGTTCCAATGGGTCAGTATTTGTGTGTTGCTACAGTGTTACGCGTTACTCAAGTCCACTATAGCCACCCTCATGTCCCGCCCTGTTGTCTCTTCTCCCCTCGCCGGCGGCTCGACTTCTTCCCATAATCAGACAACAACCCAGCGCGTCATTCCAAAGCGAAACACATCTTTCCCCTCATCGCGCGCTCTCCGGCCATTTCCTTCTATTGCCCAGTCACTCCAGCCTTCCGCCAATAACAAGAAGGCTGTGAAAATTATTGAGGCTCCCAAGAACCAAAAGACCATGTTCATGCTCGACCTCACACAGGCAGAGTTCAGTCGACAAGATGGTTACTAGACTTATCGTCTCTTCCGCCGTGTTCTGCTTTGCCTTCCCTTTCTCTGGTCGCACTTTGTCTCTTACTCGCCTCGTCACCTTCGCACGTTGTTAGACGTCCTCGGGGCGTAGGGCACGGATGCCCTTACCGCCGAAGAAGATTAAACCTCAGAAGTTATTGCAATGAACGACACTCATCCTTTTTAGATGCGCGTTTTATTCATTCTTGCATTCACCTTAATTTCCCATTCGCTTTCATGGCCTTTATATTTTTATGGCGTTCCTTCCTTGTCTCTTCTCGTAGATAAAAGGGTTTCCCAGTTGTATTTTGAAGTCGTTGTAGTATGATACCCCAATGTAAAACGACACGCACTCACTACACGACATTCGTGGCTCTGCATTGTAACCCCCGGTGCATGTGCAAACTCCTATTTTAGCGCGGTCTCTGCGAGTATTTGGAAGCCTTCGATAAGCGAGTTGATCCAATTCATATCCTGTTATACAGTTCATGGAAAGATACGGAAACTTGCTTCACACAATCCTGACGCCTAGGGCGGATGATACATTGCACAAACATCTTCCCGAGGATGTACGGATGTTGGTATTCTAACAAAACGCGTATATCTTCATGGGAGCAAGCAACCCCTACAAAGAGCACTCTGTCGACATTCAAGAGATCGTCACTAGCGGTGCTGTTGACACTCCCGGATCTGATGCTGTGAGACTGCTGCCCGTTTTAGAGAATGCCATATATTTAGGGTACACAAAATGGGCGCTTGTACTTAGGGAGAGGTGATCAGAGACCTCAAGGCACGTTCAAACCTTTCTATACATGTGCATGATCGATGTCATTTCGAGTGTTAGACAACGTGCAGACGAACGTGTGAAGACCTGCGCGTTGACCCCTCAAACCATGGGCGAAAGGGGCCGAGAGGTGAAGCTTGTTTATCAGAGAAGGGTAGAGCCCCTATAGAAATCTCCTCTTGACAATTCAATCTTGTGGATCCCCGGTGAGAATGTATAACTCCTCCTAGATCAGTATCAATACTGTCCTGCGATGGAACAGAAAATGGCAAACCGTGTTCTTGTGGAAGTGCAACCGCGTATCATAAATGCGAGGGACACGACTGTTTACCTGGACGAAAAAACATGGCTACATAGTCGTCAATGCTGTGGTCATGCGGACACAATATACGTTAGACTTGGACCGATCAAGATTCGCGTGTTTTTTTCGAGTGTCGTATCCAAGCAATGGGCCAGAGCATAAAGGGGAAGTCGAGACTGATTGATGCATGATTAGGATAATCGTCATTGGGTCCCACACAAAATCGACCACTATCTATTTCAGCTGGTGGTCGGCGGGCCAAGCAAGCATATCCCTTTCAGTGCAGCAGGTGACGTACCACCATACATATGAGCATCGTCGGCATAGCCATAGTGCGCCCATATTCATACAAATGACCGGATATACACTATCAGGGTTTGGGTGTGGGTTGAGTGAAGTTCACTCAACGCCCTCAATATGCCATTTGCGACGGAGGTGATAGGAGTACCATTTTTTATCTTAAACCGGTGGATAGGGCCTGATGAAGCCTTGATAATTGAAACTAGCGGAACTGACGCCAGAAAGAATCAATAGTCGGGACCCGTACAACGTCTTTGGTCGAGAAAACTCCTGAAACTCCAAGCTTTGAGTCAAATTTCGAGCATGAGTTTGGCCATGCTATTCAATGCACTTGATCCAGCCGTGTGCACCCATGAGCTTGGAGCGCACGTAACGAACGCACCACTTCTCCAGTTAAGGACACCACCTATAGACTAAGCTGCCGTGGAGCGAAAGGCGGAGATGAAACCTTACAATGACGAAATGTTATGAGCGGAATACCCTAGGAAATGCTAGTATCCCATGCTGAAGGTGTATGGCCCAATTATGGCACGGCCGTCGTATAGCCCGACTGTTCTAGGCCGCGCCGCCTCTATGGCATGTGGTATGTATTTCGGCCGGACCTCGAGGACTGTTCGGCAATGTACCTGAAAAGGCTTTGACGGGCCGACCGACTTGAGGTGTTGTAGATCGTGGGTACCGTGCGCCCAACTGCCAGAGTATTGTAGTCTCTACGGGACCGTCGCTGGCTGATCAATGCGGTCCAGAGGTAGGGGTATATAAGCGATGGAACAGGATGTCTGTGGGACCATCTCTACCGTGCTGATTTTACATTCTGAGAAAGTTCGGATTTTTATGTTGGTTATTGCAGATAATGCACTGCATGGACCCGCCTAACCGACGTCCACTTATTGTTCATCAGCCATCACCTGTCGGCCCGTCTGGCTGCTCTTCATGCGAGTGGAGACACTGCACATCACCGACAACGATCGTGGATATATGTGCTGCATCACCATGGTAGGAAACATCGCTTACACCGTCAATACCTGTGACAAGTGATGGCGTCAATAGAAAAGGAACAGCGAAAGCACAAGGATAAACGTCTCCGAGCTGTCAGTGAGCATGGGATAAATGGCTGGTGACAGTCAATGCGAGGCAACATACTTCCGTGGCCTGTGCATGCGATTTCTGCGGCGCCCGGGCCCATGGTTTTCCGTGTGTGAAGCGGGGATGGCAAAAACGACAAGGTTTCGGAAGCAAGCGCTGCCGGGCGAAAAGTGTGCACGACATGCTGGCGGAAAGCATCCACGGCGGTATGAGAAGGGTGCATCGATATCCCATCAAAATCCGGCTAGTTGGTTTTGCCATTTCGCAAACTCACGTCAGCGGAATGTCCTCCGGGAGAGCAGAGGATTCGTGTGTAACAGGTTTTCGACCGGTATGCATCTTGATGGGAAGGATGTTATAATCGGACCCGTCGCGATGTGGAGTATTCTGTGATTGTTCAGTTGAGTTCAGATTGAAACAAACAATGGGGTACGTGAATGGATAACACCGTGGCGGGCTTTGTCCTTGAGACCGCCGGGCCATCCGGCAGAAGTGAAGATCAAATCTCGTTTTCAAGCAACACAGTTGATGGATAATCTGGTTCTTGCTGTTGAAGAAGCCTACGTATCGCCGTGTCCCAAAGATGGCGCTGGGATGAATAAATGGTCGCATGTCATTGACGGACAGGTAACCCAAGGTGGGCATTGAAGTGCGAGAACTTTGCGAGTAAGACTATATCTTGGCACGGTATGAGGTACGATCGTAAAATTTTACCTGTAAACCCTGTTGTCATTGGTAATAGTAGTGCTTCTAAAGAGGCACTTACAAAATCTATTGATATGAGTGATAGGCGCGTCCAGGCTCGCATTGCGTGAGACGGCGGTTTCAGCGATGCCACAAGAAAAACGACTAGACCATATTTCACAGTCCACGGTAGTTCAAAAAAGGAGCCTTGCCCGTCGCGCCAAGTCGTAAGCTCGGGGATTCGGGAATGTGGATCAAGGGCGGCATCCACCTAGACATCCCAACAACGGCATTCACGCTTTGACGCGACTGGTCTGAAAACATACCCCATCCAAGAGGGCACTCCGATAAGAAATATAGCACGGCGTTAGTCTGTTGGTCCTAGACTGGGAATGTAATATTAGTAGTAGAAGAAACCTTGTTTTAATTAGGTGCCAGAACTCCCCCCTGTTTTATGTGGCACCCATCATGAATCCACGCTGAGATCTGTCTTCCCTGAAGCCAATATGTCAAAATTTCTATATCGTGGAAGAAGGTGCCTACAATATGGCTTTGGGGTGAAATTCGCGCAAGCTGTTAAAAAAAAAGAAGGTACTTAACCGTCCGACAAACTGAGCCCGCGTCGGAAGAAATCCGCAGCATGCGAACGCGACAAGTTTGTCCAATCCCTGTGTGGGGGGTTGAGTACCTTCCCTCTGTGTTGCATGTCTAGGGAAAGGGATACCATAGTCCGATAACGGGGCGGAGGTTTGGTCGGTACCAAGGTCTTCGACTTGACTTGCTATCTTTGACTTCCACGGGCAGTGCCAGCCAGTGCTTCACCTTCATGAGTCCCAAGGTCACGACACAATTCAATTACAGGCTTGGGGAAGAAGGTTGGCCATAAGGCGGGACTATATATGATGTTGGCCCAAGAATTATGCAGGGGCACCTCGGTTTCTATTGAGGATTCGCTGTACCCAGTTGGCTGACAGAGTCACATTGATGGGGTAGGCACGAGAGTTGGGGGTTAGAAAATGGGCAGCCATTAATGAGACAATAAGAGAGACTAACGAGGTCTTATTATATTCGCTAATCGGCAAAGAGCGAGTAGCGAAGAAGGGGCCGAGGGATGCTGGAAATGAAGCATATAATTGGTCAATGCCCAACGAAATGTGCATATTAATTACGCACCGGCTCGAAGGCATTATTTGTCAACTGTGAAAAGCATGTTCTTTTGTGAGCTCCATTTGAAGCGATATAAGTTGACACCTGCATCGGGAAGATGCATGTCCTGACTCCATATTCTGCTCTGTGATCAATATAGGATTTCCAGCATATAAGGGACATCGAGATCAATGCCAGTCTTGGTCTTTCAATCGCGAGGCGTACTCGACAAGCCTCGACCGATGAGGTGGTGGCTATGTCTAGGGACATGCCAGCACTCCGAGGGATCGTGCTTGCGGAGATTGCGTAGCATTTGTTCAATGGAAATTCCACCAAAACACACTGTGCGGTCGCTCCTAGAGGCACTTGGGATGTCCGGGTAACTACATGACCGATGCGACAGCGTAGCAAGGACAGACGCTTCGATGCCGCGAGGCGTAACTATTTGGTTTCATTCAATCGGTCTTGTTGAGGTCGACATGCATGCTATGCCCCGGCTTGGATTTTCTTCCAGAAGCTTCTTGGAATAGGTACTGTAATTATGAATCCGATAAGTGTTAATCCGTTGATTACTGGACGTAAATGAATGCAGAAAGGAATGTACACATGTTGCGTTGACTGTGGGAGATTGTATGTATAGCAGTAGTACGTTAATTCCGGTGTTTAGGAAATAGTGAGATGCCAATCAGAGTTTGGCGAGGTTGGTGCTCTTCCGGGGCACCCGCTTGCTCAGATGCGGGAGTGAGGCCTCGGATCTTGAGGTACGATGGTGTGTGTGAGCACGTAGCCTGCAAAAGCTATCTGCTCAAGGTGAATAAAGTATGTAGAGCCTGGGAGCTTCCAGAGTATGCTGAGGCCGATCTGGGTTGGTGCCTGGCATGGCGGAGATGGCCGGAACAACCAGGGTCCGGTGCGGTGCTGGTCGGTCCTTGAGCCGCATTTGGCAAGATCCGAATGTGACATGTCACGCATTGGGATGAAAACGTGGGAAGGGGGAAAAGCGTGAGAAAGCTGGGATGTGGTGTGTTCTGAGTAGAAATAGCCAGCCCCTCACGGGGATTCGTCTGATCGTTTCCTTTGCTCGCAACTCACAGGCTTCGCCTTTACGACCTGTTACGACCGCACGATTTTATTTCTCGTATCTTTTCTCTTCATCTCATCTTCATCATGTCTCCTTCTTTCCACAACAGCATCGTTCCCATCCCCAACAGCAACGGTACCATTAACAACAACAACAACAATGGCATCAACACCAATAACATGGACCACTGGAGGGTTGCCGTCCTAGGTGACGGTGGTGTTGGCAAGACTGCCCTGGCCGTGCAGGTATGCTTGGCTTTCATACCTCGCATTGACCGAATTTAATCCTTTAACCAGTTTACCTTGAATTGTTTCGTCGGTGAGTCAGGCTACAAGCCACGCTTTTACTTTTCCAGTCCTGACAAATTTCGTGCCTGTCCACTTTTACCGGTCTCCAGAGGTGATTTTTCCCCCCTTGGGCGTCTCTTTCCTTAACGTAGCTGACATTGTCCGGTAGACGTATGACCCAACAATCGAGGATGCATATCGAAAGCAGCTCGTCGTTGACAACCGCATGTGCTTCGTAGAAGTCATCGACACTGCTGGGCAAGGTGAGTTACTTACGACGACCGCTTGCATTGGGATTCTCATTGCAGCCGACAGAGGAATATGCTACTCTTCGAGATCAATGGGTCCGGTGAGTTGACAATACAATCGATCGATCAATCTTGCAAGGCTGACCACCTTCTCAGCGAGGGCCAAGCGTTCATTTTGGTTTATTCGATAGCTTCAAGAACCACGTTCGAACGATTGGAGATATTCCGCCAATCGATGCGTCGTGCCAAGCGCGGCGATACGATCTTTATGCTCGTCGGTAACAAGTGCGACAAGTCATACGAGCGTGAGGTCTCCAAGGAAGAGGGAGCCGCACTGGCGCGACAATTCGGCTGCGAGTTCCTGGAAACTTCGGCCAAGACTGCCGAGAATGTGCAACGCCTGTTCACAAATCTTGTTCGAGCCCTCCGAGATGCCTCTGCTGCAAAAGAAGAAGGTCAACAAATACCGAAGAAGAAGAAGAAAAAGTGTATAATCTTCTGAACGTTTCCTCGCAGTTCCTGCGGTCCACGGCCTTTGGATTACCCATGTCTTGCCCAATGATACCTCTTATGTTTTCCCTTTCCTATGGATTCTCTGTTTGCATGTCGTCGTATTTCCCCCCATCTCGTATGCCTTTTTTTTTTTTTGCGTGTCATGCCTCTTTCTGTTTAGCTTTCTCTTGGCCTTTTCGTCGATGGTGATATCTTCGTTATGTTTTCTCTCTGTCATGATGCAAAGCGTAGGGATTCAGGTGTTCCTGTTAACTTAACCGACTCTTGGAATTTACTGCACTGCTTTTGCTTTTGACAATACACAATAGACCGCATTTATGCGTATGCTATGCCTCTCTCTGGCTGACGTGTCTGATCAACTGCTGTGCCGCAGTTAAACAGAAGTGTTATTAAAGACGTGAAGGCGTTGTCGGTATGATATTCCCACTGTCCTCTTGCCATGACCTGGATGTCATTCACCTGTGCTGACCCAGATTTCGCGGTTCGTTCGATTCCAGATGGGACTATATTTCGGGTTAGACGATCAGCCTTGAGCAATAGCGAAGTCTTCCGTGAGCCACTCTCCCTTGATATGACGTATATGCATATATCAAATAAGCACATAGACGATATGTTCCTCTGCTGCCAAGAGTCAAATGACACCTTCGTTGACGAAACTCTGGACTTGCATGAACCGGCCGAGCATTTATCCGCTCTTCTCCAACTTCTGCACCATCTTCCGGAGCCGCCTTTGGAATTGCCGGCTTCTGGCACCAGGGACGAAGACACTGCCAGCGCCAAATTCATCCGAGAACGATTCCTGCCCTGGATACCTTCATTTGATCGCAGCACAGTCATTCCATTACCTGTGCTCCAACCCATGCTCTTCGACCTTGTGGACAAATATGGTCTGAGCATCGACATCTTCAAAGTCCTGTGTTTGCACCTCCTGGCCCACATTCCAACACATCCGTTGAGGGTCTACGGCTTTGCCGCATCATTTGGACCACGCCACCATCAGACTAGGCCCTCCGGCAACAATGACAATCAAGCTCCCGCTCACGGCAAGTTTGGGGTGGAAGCGGAAAAAGAGATAGAAAAAGAAATGGAAAAGATTGCATCAAAAGCAAGCCAATTCCTCGAGCCGATAGGGAGTTATTCAATGCAAGAGGTTCTTGATGCGATTCCCAGTGTCAGGGCGCTACACCGCGTTGTACAACTCCAGCACTTGCGAATCCAGGCGCTAAGGGAAGCCTTGAACGAATCAGAAATATTCCCCAAAGGTGAGGTTGCCGCTGTCAGTTTTATTGCCTCCTTCCGCCCCCCTTTCTTTGAATCTTCGTTCACGCGAGGCTTGTCACACCCGTGTATCCCTTTTTTTCCTATTTAGAGATTGCCGTCCACCGTCTGTCCCTACGGCAAAGCTTCTTAGCCTAGCCGCATCACTATGATGTTTTATCGTTTCGCCTTCCCTGGGTTCTTCCCTTGTCACGGCTCGATTTCGTTAAACCCAAACTTTCGTTAATACCTCTCTCTTGCCTGGTTTCTCGCTTTTCGACGAACCTGCCGACAACTGAATCACTGACTCGTACACCTTTTTGCCACCCTTCTTACACATCAACTTTCTCATGGACTGACATTGTTGACGTGTGATCCTTCAACGTTGACGAATTTTGCTCCCCTCGCACCTTCGCGGTACCGAATGGGTCTTTCTGTCGTAATTCATCCCGTGGCGTGGGGGGATTGGACTTGGTTGTTCTGCCAACTTGACATATTTTTGCCCCCTCCCCTTTTTCACTGCTTCTCTTCGTCGTTGTTAGGATATGGCGCTTGTCCGTCGCACCGCGAGAAAACGATGGAGTGTTGGGACCGGCAACGTAAAGCTCTCGCAGGAAAGATCGACTCGGGTGCGTGGCATTTATCACTTCTTGCCGTCCTGAATTTGTACCTCGGCAATGATGACTTGTCCACTTACTCGATCAATTTTTTTCGTACTAAAGGGACCGATGTCGCAGGTGAAATGGAGCTGTTTGTGGATACGTTAAAGGGATGTAAGATCTGTCACAAAGCGGGCGTGGCGGCCGTCGAAATGCTTGCCGTGAGTGACATACTGTATTGGCGTCTTGAGGTTCTCTTGGGATTTGTTTTGATTGATGCCGAAAATGTTTTAGTACATGTGCTACAGGCTTCCCAAGCAGGTTCAGCACTCAGCGGGACTTATCTGATCATTACCGGGGTACAACCTCACACGGTGACCCACTTCAAAAAAAGGTGCCCAACACATACCCCAGATTCATGGCGTGAGGAATTGATCATTACATGATCGTAGCATTATGAAATGAGGTATACGAATATAGCAAGAAATGCAGTCTAAAAGTTGTGTTCCAACCGTCTCCTCGACTCAGTTATTACGCCATAATAGTGTCCTCAAGTTCTTCCACGCTTCGGAATCGCGATAGAGGTATTTCATGGAGTTGAACATACCAGGCTGAATGGTCTCTCCCCTGTTTTGGAAGAGCCACATGACGGAGCCCCATGCGAGAGCAGCGAAGAGGGAAAAGTACCGCGAGTCTGGGGGAACGGGTTTCACGGCTGAACCGGCCAGCGAGGATTGTGGTGACGTGTTATAGGGTGAGGGTGCCCGGGGTATAAAAGATGCAACAACGCGTGACACTACATAGAGAACGATCTGTGTTTAATATAACGGTCGTATGAGTATCACCTGGAAACCTGGAACTTGACAAACTTTTGAGGAAAGTTGGCACGCACCTGTTCATTGACGGCGTTCCGTTCGCCGAAGACCAGATAACCACCGAGGAGGCCCGCAATGAAGGTATCGCTGCTCCGTGGCTTGCCGTTGTTGGCCTTCTTCTGAATTAACAGGAAAGTCTTGTACAGTGTCACGAATTTGGCGAGGTTAAAAGCGTGCTGCTTAGTTGCTCGGAAGATGACTCCGGCACGGTCCTGCCAGCTGTTCAAATCCACGTTAGATCAGCGGCATGAAAGCAATTCCGGTTGTTGTAGAATTCCGAGTCGTTGGTGTGAACAAAAGGCAATGAATGGAGTGAGTTTGCGAGCGCAAGCGGAGATGAAGAGAGACGAACCTTCCACGGCCAAACAAAATAGACATGACCAGGGCATGGGGGAATCTGACTTTGACTCCATACACGAAACCGTTGCGTGCTCCCTTCAAAATTGCGAGGTAATCATGATAGGCGGGGTTCGTAATAATATCGTTAATAATGCCGGACATTGTGGGAGGGGAGCGAGAGAATCACGAGGAGCAGAGGCCGGTGGATGTGAGCCAAAGGAGGCAAGATGGTGGTGGAAGATTGAGGAAGGTAGAGAGCAAGAGGACAGTGAGCTGGAAGCAACTCGGTGTGATCGACTCAACCAGAGCAAAGCTCCGAGTCTCAATCACATGCCACGAGCCCCTGCTCTTCCGGCTACTCCAACCTAAGTATACCTATTCATCGCAGCTCGTCGACCGAAGGCAAAAAACCCAAGCTACACCAAACCTCTCATCTGGGACCTCGAAACAGCGTCCGCGAATACAGTCAATGGCACGTCTGAAAAGTGCCAAGCAATTTTGAATTCCAAGTCCTGTCGGTATATCTGACACGCGGATACACATGCATGTGTGTATCCTTGTTACCCAGCTGCCTCACTTTTGTGCTAGACGCCTCTTGGTCCTAATCCCCGAGGACCTTGTCGAGCCTTCTATATAGCATTAATGACGCGGAGACCCTTGGTTGCGAACTTACCGGGGGAGACGAAAGTCAATCACATCAATCTATGGCGTAGAATCAATTTCGCCAATTCAGTTTGATCTTTCTCTCTACGAAACCAGGTGCTATTCAGCCCACAATCACTGGCATCACCAGCCGTGGTTACGGTCTCCCATTGTGCTGATAACAGGTAAACAGATAAAGGTACGCAAAGGGACACTATAACCACGTAGTCTATGGAGAATACCTGGAACGCCAGAAGCGGGGGTGTGGCTATTCTCTAAAAATCTTGACGACAACAGTACCAAGGCTGCTTGATCAGGTCAAGGGGTTAAATAACTGTGGTAATAGGCGGGCATAGCCTCGCAATCCATCAGTCAACTTGGTTCGATACAATCAGTCCTTGGTGCCTCGTGCTGTCGTTTCGGACGTCTTCATCCGTCATCAATCCAACAGAACAATAAGCCACTCCCATATATGGCCTACTCTGCCTTGAAAATGAACTTTGGCACAAAAGGGCGGCTTATAGCGTACTTTGACTGCCAAAGTGTGACATAGGGCGGGTAATCTAGGATAGGACATATCCGAGAGGTCTCAGTCCTGATGGATCTGGTATTTTTGGAATCGGAGAGGTTGAGGGCTAGTTCTGGATATGGTTTCTTTTCGGGGCTTTTGGTTAGCCACCCAGGAGTGGAAGTGGGATCAAGGGCAGATAGAGCCCTGCTGTTATTGGCGGCCTTTGCTTTCTCTCTTCAAGACTACACTCTCTGTTCCACTTATAGTAGCTGGGATCTATTTATGATCCAACTTGCCGGATAAATTTCGATTCTAATTGAATTGCCCACGGTTAACCTCTCCCCAGTTAGATCTCTGCTGTTTGCAAAGCCCTCTTTAGGGTCGGCTGCTGTGCTTGTCAAGGGATAGTGAACAAACGTTTCATTAATACTTTGACATCAGAAACTCCCGGTTATGGAAGCCGTTAAGAGGGAAACTCTTGGGCTGTCATGCCTTGATAATCGTCGAACATGTCTATTTTCTACATCACAGCAACGTCATCCTCCGACTATGGGGGGAGACGGATGGTTGGGTCCTAAGATCTGAAGTGGGAAGGTTCTTGCTCCGAGGTCACAGGAAGACCGGTGAGAGGAATTCGACGGAAAAGAAAGGAAAAGTCCCTGGAAGGCTGGTGTAGAAGTGGCTCTTGTAAACCTCATGGCCGCTCGTGGCCATAACCAAGCCAGTTATTGAATTCACAAATACAAACTTTGTTTTATCTCGATGGGCCTTATTAACCCTCGCCAAGACAGGGTGAATTCAAAAGAACGGGGAACAGGTTGATTGTGAGCGGTAGTTACATATCTCGCTGTATGATGAACACAAAAGGGGCGATGATATTTATGGCTCGTCCCTTCTGGAAGGTAATGACGAGATGCCATTGGCAGCTCTCCCAGCCCATCAGCCAATAATGGGAATAATGGGACGCGGATGGCCGGGATTCTGGTGCTTGAATCGAGATACATAACGCCAGTTTCCCCCCGATTGAGAGTACTGTTAAATTTTTCGAAGGCTTACATATCCTTCCATGAATCGTGGCATAACGCCAGCCCTCCTGCGAAGCTTCAGGTATTCCTCATCTTGTATATCTAAAAAGTCCGCTATGCATCGTACCAATAGAAATTTGGGTTCGGGGGTTGGGCCTGGATGGATATGAGAACAAAAGCTGACCTCTCCGAGCCCACATGTATCTCAGTTATCAACAGGGCTTCGCACTCCAATGGTGTTTCATCGATATCTTGGCGCTCATGCTCGATTCGACGCCGGCTAGACGAAGCTACTTATGGGTATCCCCCAGAGGCATCTAGTATCATTGTCATTTATACCTTGCCAGGACTGGAGCAATCTTTACTGCATGAGTCTTAACTTCCTGTAGGAGAAGGCTGCCGTAAATCCATCCTGTCCTGTCCGCTCCTGACATATGGAGCCATGAAGGGTGGGCTCTGTTGCGTAACCCCGCCCAGTGCGATAACTACGCCTATGTACATGTGCATGCCAAAGCCTTCGTAGCTTCGAATTCCGCCGACGAAAATAAGTTGGGTCCGACCCCATTCGTAGTATTTGGACGTTCTAGTTGGAAGGGAACAGGAAGGAAATGTGACACCTAAGGCAAGGCAAAGGAGTGAAAGCCAAGGGAGGTAAAAGGGTGGAGACCTAGGAGTTCCGGGTTCGGGATCCGGGAGCAGAGCCTGGAGGCACAATCCAATTGGAGGGTCAAAGAGCCGAGGAAGGGATACAACGAGTTTTTGAATCTTCTGCGCGGCGGTATTCTTGGCATTTGCGAAAGGGTATGTCGAAGCATTGAGCTCTTTGAAGATGCCTATTGTGGATTCCGAGCCTGCACAGAACACGGGAATGTGTTTTCTATCTAATCTTTCCATTCGGATAGATGCGAAGGATAGACTTGGAAAATTCTAGCCGGGCATGTGTGCTGTGATGTCGGTTCTAGGCTCTTTTTCCTGGCCATGGGTGTTTTAGACAGGGAAATTGGAGACATCAAGCAAGCACCATATGAAGATGAATCACGTCACAAGATGATCGATCACTAGCAACGAGTGACCATCACCATGATCACATACTCAATCTCACCAAGCAACCACCAACGGAATTAACTTAAACATGTCCTCCAAATCCAAATCCAAATCCAAGCAGGAAGAAGCTCTCCAGCTCCTCGATGACCTCGACTCATTTACCCCCGTCGATGCTCCCCCATCCGAGTCAGCATCAAATGGTACTGGCGCACCCACTTCATCTACATCCTCAAATAGACGCCAGGCATCATCTGCGTCTGCCAATGCCAATACAGGCGCCAATGGAGGGGAAACAGCCGAGGCTTTAGCATTCCTCGACGAGATACAACAAAAGGCCTCGGAACCGGCGAGTAGGCCTTCGTCGGCTTTGCATAACATCTCGAGATCTGGCACGCCGACTGTAAGGAAGAGCACAGAAAGAGTTAAACTAGGCGGAGGGACGCCAACGTCTTTGTTGCCTGGCGCATCAGCATCATCTGCCTCGTTGCACAAACAGGTTTCTTCCTCATCGTCAACTGCTAGTGATTCAGGAGCGAAGACGGCCAATGAACAAAATGCGCCTACTTCCCCTGGAGGTGGATGGGGATGGGGTTCGGTTTGGAGTTCGGCGTCTGCAGCGATTCAGCAGGCGAAGAATGTTGTTGATGAGCAGGTCAAGCATTTACCGGTCCAGATTCCGAGAAATGAGCAGGCGAGGAAGTGGGGTGAGGGTGTACTTGAGTATGCGAAGAATGCTCAATTGGATAAACTCAGTATGTTCCTCTCTCCATTGGCAGGTGTTTGTGTCTGATGAACTCTCAGGTCAGGACTTTAAGCGGGTGGGATTGTCCACGTTGACGGATATCCTAAACGTTGTTGCACCTCCTATATCTGAGCATGAAGTTATCCAAGTCTGGTTGAGCCATGATATGCAAGGGTATGATGGTATTGAATCCCTGACTTATCGCTCACTAGCAAGGGTGAGTGAGTGTACTTTCCAACTCCCTGTGTTACTAATAGGTCCATCACGATAGGTTATGGAACAAGTTGAGGGTGGCGACCTCGTTGTCAACCGAGGCAACGAATCCAAGCCCAAAGAAGGCGGTGACAAGCGGGAGCTCAACGCAGTTGAGGGCTACGAAGCCGCTATCAAGCTCTCCCAGGCATGCTTTTCTCCATTCACCCGGCCTAAACTTCCACTCATCTCCCAACTTCATAGGCTAGCGTCGAAGAACTCATCAAATCAGACGACAAATCGAAAACAAAACAACCCAAATCGTCTTCTGTGACGAGCCCGACGACGTACTCACACGTCTACCTTCGTATCCAACCCTTCTTCACGACCTACTCCATTCCAGCTGTCGGCGAGATTCCAGCGTCGTCAAATCAACAACTCTCGTTCCTCTTGTACCTTTCTGATCCGGAACACCTTTTGGTTCAAACGACCGTCACGCAATCAATGCCGAGCCAATGGTTAGCTATTTGGGATGAGTATGACTGGGTAGAAGATCTTGTTGCAGAGGCTTTGAGAGTGGGTGTTGAGGTTGTTGGTCAGGAGTATATTGTTGCTAGGATGGGATGGGCGGGGAGGGAGAAGGGGAAGGAGAAGGGGAAGGAGAAGGAGACGGAGCCAGAAGAGGAGGGGGGAGAGGAGGAAGGTGAGGAAGAAGAGGAGGAAGAGGAGGAAGAGGAAGAAGAGAAAGAAGAGAAAGCTAGGAGATAATGGAGGAATATGTGGTTTTGATTCTGGATGCATATGGACGGATTTCAAGGTACTTGGAATGGCTTCTCTTTGCTTCATGTACTATTCTTGTCCGGTCGACGGCGAGTGCTCAGGAGGAATCGCAAGCGATATAACAATCTAATATATATGAAGAGTCTTTCACGAAGAACAGACTACCGTCTACCCTACTGTTTCTTTGCCTCTTCCTTCTTAGGAGGAGGGGGTAGGGGTTTGAGATTGTCTGGCCTAGGGGCAGGTGCACCATCACCGACTTGCTCCCAAGGTGATAGAGACTCGAAGTTACTGAGTTGCGAGTCGTTGAGATTCTTGGGATAGATAGGCGAGGAGATTTGGAATAGACATACCGGAATGCTTGGGTAAGTTGGAGGGGTTCGTAGACAACGCGTTTGCGCTCTTCGTCGTACCGAACTTCGGTGTAACCCTAGAAATGAAATCGGATGCGGTAGTTTGAAGGGGAAACAGAGGACATACAGTGAGAGGGAAATCTTTGCGCAAGGGGTGGCCCTCAAAACCTGAAAAAAAGGTGAAGGAGATGTAGCATGAATTACGAGGGCCGATGCTAACCGTAATCGGTAAGGATGCGACGGCTGGAGTGGTATGTTAGCAACCAACATTCTGTGTAGTTGGATAAAACTCACAGGTCTGGGTGACCGCTGAAGAAAATACCAAAAAGATCCCAAGCCTCACGTTCATACCTAACGCGACATTGTTCAGATTTGGAAACAGTATATGGCAGACCAAAAATACATACCAGTCGGCACCACGGAAAACCTCAACAGCACTAGGCACAGGATCCGCTTCACCGGCATATGTCTTGACCCTGATCCTTCCGCCATACTTGACACTCAACAGGTGGTAGACGACTTCGAAACGTTTCTCGCGCTCGGGGTAGTCAGCACCACTGATATCCATGACGCTCTTGAATTGGCATTGGGAGTGGTCACGAAGGAAGGTGAGGACGGGGATAATAGCAGACGGCGCGACATAGAGAGTAAGTTCGTCTCTGACGACAGAGAATTGTTGGATAAACTTTGGGAGACATTGAGTGAGGTAGGAGCCGTAGGTGTGGAGAGCTTCTGTTGTGGCTGCGTATTTTGTCAAGGCCGGGTTGGGCGACGTGGGTTCTGTGAAAGGGGAGGAAGAGGCTAGAGGAAATTGAACGGGTGAGGATTGGCGGGATTATTTGAGGACTTCGGGAGAACTCGTACCTTTGCTGGAGGAGGAAGAGTGAAGTCCGGCGCGGGGCACGGCGGCAGCGCAGGACAGCGCGGGACGGACGGACCTGGCGGCGATGACACGGCCTGCTCTGGTGGCAAGGCGGAGGGACATTTTTGAGAGGAGTCGGTGTGTCGTCGACAAAGTGTTGCCAACTTTGCCCCAACTCATCCTCGGCTTTTACCGGTCCGATCACATTTTCGTTCAACTCGATATCTTTCCTCGTCATGGCTCAACAGGACGACATCTTGGATTCTCTGCCGTACTATGACGATGACCTGCAGAAGTATCCATTTCTCAAGGACAAGGTAGAGCAGGAGATCGCCCGCGAACTGGGAAAAGTCCCTACGTCGCTCCATCCGCGCGTGCCACCAGACGTCGAACTCTTTGCTGTTCGTGAACATCATACGGGCCGCGTCATTAACTGTCTCTGAGATTGGTTATAGAACGATCCTATTCTAAAGGCTGAATTGGCTCGTGTCGAGGCCAAAGAACAGTTCCCTCCCTTGGATTCACTACGATATCAGTTACCTGCGCCAACGTCAACACCTGGGACTGACGAAGAGTGGAAGGCCGCGCTTGACAATGCCCGTGCGCAGTTGGAACACCAGCGGATACGGTTCGTAAGTTTCTTTGATTCCCACTCATTATTCATGTTGGCATAGGCAAACGAATTTGACACTGCTGCAAACCTATGGTGCCAATGCTTGGCGAATACACAACTACCAACTAGAACAGCAAGCAAAGAACATTGAAAAGACGCTCGAAGAGCTCAGAGAGCTGACAGTCGAGGTTAACCGTGACCGAAAGAACTCGCAAGTACGTATCCTGGCAACTCTCCTTTGTAGATCTAAAATAACCGCGCTCCTATAGGACCGCCTCGGCAAGCAACTTACGGCGTTGGAGACACGGTGGACCAATCTCATTTCGAGCGTGCTGCAGATCGAGATGGCGAATGTGGCGTTGGAGGCTGAGCTAGAGCGCCTGCACAAGAAGGAGACTGAGCTTGCAGAGATAGCGTAGGGAGTGCAGAGCGAGTTCTAAGATAGTAGACATTATGTATGTCTAGGCGCCATGCCGGCAAATTGCCTGATATGAGTGTTCGGCCGGCGAGTGGCCGTGGTTGAGCCAGAAAGGGTGAGCAAAGGCGGGTGCTGAGAATCTCTATATTCACTCCCCTCACTGGCGGTATATCACCCCAGGTATGCTCGCTTTCTTTCCCTCTCTTCCTCTTTCTTGCTGATTCTGCTCGAGTAATCATGCTGACGCCATCGCTGTCTCCAGTTCGTCTCGCGGGATCTCCAAAATTGAAGACCAATTGGCGTCTTGTGACGCGTTTATGGCGAATACAGACCAGAAATCCATCCTGCTGTCTGAATCGAATAGCAAGGAGGAGGCACAACCATCCGTGGCCGACGCCCAGGGGCATCCTTGCCAGTCTGCTGCCAGTGAGGAGGTCAATAAGGACTCGGAGACGACTCCACCTCCCTCGTCCGCTGTAGCAGTCAAAGACTCAGCTGACCCAGCATCTGCGCCCTCTCCCAATGCAGAGACACGGCCCGCCACCGCCCCTACACGTCCCACCCTCGTCCAGCTTGGTTCCAGCAGCACTCAGTCTTCCTCCACTACTACCCACCACCCACCCAAGAAGTTCAATGCTGTGAACATAAATAAGAGATTCCTTGAGAAGAATTCTGCCACTGCGGCCATGACAACTGCCTCATCTGCGGCTGCAGCAAGTAAGTCTAACAGCTCTATATGTGAGTGTTCGCCTTCTTTCGTTCACCTTCTACATGACATTGTGTACTTGTACTGACGACGGGGATTAACAGCTCGACAACAAGTACAAACTACCCAGTCTCATTCCCGACTCGTCACTGCAAAACTCACTGGATCGCCCGCACCTCCAACCACGACAGGACCAGGATGGTCGAGACCGGCATCGGCAGCCCCTTCTTCAACCGGAACGAACTCACCAATTGGTTCTTCTCCTTTACCTTCCGCAGCGACTGCCGTGCCCGCCAGCTCTGCTGCTCCACAGCTGCCTCATGTGGGCAAAGTGATACAGCCTCAGCCTCGCGCAGCTATCTTGCAAAACACTAATCTGCAGAAGGAGGGTTTAGGTGTTAAGCCTCCAGCGAAGCCGGCATGGGGTAACGTCAAGCCAGCTTCTGTAGCTCCCATTATGACATCGGAGGACTTTCCGACAGCTGCTGAGGTTGCCAAAGGTGTGTTTCCATCACTGCGGGGTGCTCTATACTGAAGTCCACTCTTGTATCTACGTAGCCACTACCACTCGGAAACCTAAACAGGATGAGCAGAAAGCGAGTCCGGAAACGGGGTCTGCCGCAAAGCATCGCTTGGAAGAGGAGGCGGATACATTCCGAGGCGTGCACTTGGACCCGAATGCGCACCACTGGGATGAGGTGCGTCTTGTATCAAGACCGATCATACAACGATGCTGCATGTTCATGGTATTCATTTCAGATGGAAGAGGATAATGATGATTTCCTCGGGGGTGTTATTGAATTCGGTGACGGCAGACAATACAAAGTTGAAGCGACTGAACTTTCCACTTCTCCACCTCCTCCGGACGACCAGAGTCAACTCGTGAGGAAGGAAGACCGTTTCGTGGATGATTTTGACCGGAGTTGGCCCAAATCAAAACCCTCACCTACACCATCTACGCGAGATCTTGCGTCCTCCACGAGTCCCGCTTTGTCAAGTCGAGGTACTTTACATGGTCAAGAACATTCGCAGCCACAGCTGTTCAACGAGCGCTCAAATAGATTGGAACCATACAGTCATTCATCACGTCCTGGCCAATCGCCGTATCAGAACAGGAGAGGAAGCTACAATGACGGTTCATTATCTCTTGCAGACTCAAGGAAGGGTAATGTTCAACTATTGCAGAAGCAGGGTAACGGCGGCGAGTTTCCTCCACCACCTCGGGGTACCAATGGCGCACCTCTAAGATCCGGATTGACACCTGGACCTATCGGTGACCGTCGGGATACTGGGGCCAGGCGGGACCACCCTCCGAGTCCGCGTGCAACAAGAAACGAGTGGGGACATCATGACATGGCACCATCTACTTCCCTACCAGGCCGAGACCGTGAACCCAGCGAACGTGGGCGGCGCTCAGACATGGGACCTCCACCAGTTCCCCTTCACACAACACGTCGCCCTTCCCAAGAAGGTGGTCGTCAGCTCCCACCCCACCTTTCACCTAACATGCCTATTCCTAGACGACTGCCGTCCCGGGACCGTGATGGACGCTATCCATATGCACAAGGCACGTCGCCGACATCACCACAATCTTCTCGCTTTGCTCCACCTTCGCCGTCATTATCGATTGCATCTGCTCTGGCGTTGTCTCCTAGTGCTGCTGCTTCTAACATTGCGTTACCAGCTTCTGGTGCAGATTTGGATGAGGTGACAAAGGATTTGATGCAGAGTGCGGCTGCACGGGCAAAGGCGAGGAAGCAGCGAGAGGAGGCTGAGAGGGAAGCGCAGAAGGAGAGGGCGAGGAAGAAGGCGTTAGAGTTGGAGGAGAAGATGAAAGCTATGGAGGCTGAGAGAGAGAAGGAGCGGGAGGAGAAAGAGAGGAAGGAAGAGGAGGAGGTAAAGGTGAAGGTATGTCGTTATTTTATACTGGTTTATGATGTTGAGGGTTACGGTAGTTGCAGGAGAAGGAAGCTGTCGCATTCACCGAGAGTGTTGTTAGTGGGGCTGAGGTCACAAAGTCACCATTATCAGAGCGTCGCCCAAGTATCGATGCGACTTCGTTACCTAAAAATCTACCTCGGCGACCGACATCACTGCGAGGTCAACAGCGGCGAATACCTCCGGAAGCTGGCGCTGGTGCTCGGAGGCCCTCATTCGGTGTTGGGACACGTGCACCGGCGGCCGATGCGTCTCTGGCCGCTCAAGCGGAGTCGTGGAGAGTGAAGGTGAACCCGTTGCCACTGCCACCTTCAGCTCCTCGACAGATTCAATCTCGGTCACCACACCTGGCAGCGGAGTCGGCGCAAACTACGGTAGCAGCAACAACTACTACGCCCGATCGTGTTGATACTGCTGAGGGTCCAATGAAGGACCCTGGGGTCGTGGATTCCTCGAATGTGGACAAGCCTGTAGGTGATGGGAAGGAGAAGCCGAAGAACGAGGCGGTGACAGCAGAGAAGACGGGGGCAGAGATGAAGAAAGAAGCCGTACCTCCCAAGATCCGGCCAACCGCTATTGATTTCTTCGAGGACACCAAGCCTTCTACTCCTGCAGCAAAGAACGATAGTGTTTGGAGAAGGAAAACGAGTGCGCATGTTGCTGAGAATGAGGAAAGGTTGAGGATAGCTAGTGTGAAGGAAGAGAACCCTGCGCGTACATTTGGGAGCGCGCCTGTTGTTCGGGAGACGACTTTGCCTCATCCCGTTCCTCATTCCCGGATGCGGCCGCATACAGAGGCATCGATGTCGGCCATTGATGATGTGATGTCCAGGATTAAAGGCGCTATCGATGGAATGCAGGCCAGTGGTGTCGCGAGCAAGGAGAACCGTCTCTCAGCAGAGATAGAGCAACCTCCTCCTCGAACCTCGTCGACTCCAGGGAAACGGGAACGATGGTTGCCTCCACCCAGGCCTCGAACGGAAGAGAAACTCGAGGAACTAAGGGAACCTCTCAGTACGTCAAAGGATCCTTCGTATTCTCCTGCTTCGACGGAGACCAAGGTGCAACTGCCCAAAGTTTCGCATCATATCGACCCAGTACCGCGACGGCAACTGAACGGATTCTCAAAACCTCCACCACCTGCGAGATTCGAGTTGCTGTCGTTTGTGCCACCTGTGCAAGGCATGAACAAGCGAGATTTCACCGTCAATTCCGCGCTGTTCAGGCAGCCTCCTCCTAGCTTCAAAGGCAGCAGAATTCGTGTTGCGCTGCCGAGGTCAAAGTCGGGACCTATGGTACCACGGACAGTTAGCATGGGTGGGAAGTATGGCAACCTTGGGGCGTTTGGCAAGCAGACGAATGCGGACGGTGTTACGAGTTGGAGGAGGGGGCCGTCAGTGAAGGCGGAGGAGAAGGAGGAAGAGAAGGAAGGCGTCAGTAGTGAGAAAGATAAAAGTGGTGTGGACGTTCAGGAACAGGAATCGAAGCTGTCGGCGAAACAGCAGGAAGAACCCCATACGCACACGAGGACGAGACAGCCAAAAATGCCTGTTGGGTCTGTTGTGGCGTTTATTCGTGACTCCCGTATAGACGTTGTTGAGGCTGACCCTAAGCCTCTTGTGAATTTCATTGTGACGAGTGAGTTGGATGAGTTGACGGTTGAGTCCTCTTCTGGTGTTTCTGGAGCTTCGAACGCGGAGAAGGTGGTTCCACAAATGAAAGATGGGAGTGGGGTAGGTCCTGGAGGTAGTAGCGGTGCGCCTCTACCTGATGGAGCGAAGGCGGGTACGGAGACTAATGCAACCCAATCATCATCACCATCGGCCAATTCGAAGGTATCGGAAAGCAAATCTGCCGATGACTCGGTGAGTAGTTGCCAGTATACTACTTGTATACCACCGGTGTCTTGAGACTGACTGACATTTTCCTTGTCAGACCGCACGTAGTGTCTCAGCGCCATCACAAAGTCATCAAGCAACGGCAACATCGACACCCTGGGGGAGGGCTTCTCTCAATGTCCCCATAAAGGATAGTCCCGCGCGAGCTCCCGATCCAGAGCACCTCAAAGCCGTGTGGTCACAACCGGCGAATAAGCTTGATCTGAATCCCGTTAACTCGCTGGAAGGGATTGCGGATGATTTGACGTCTGTGCCGTTTACAATTCAAGATGTCAAGTCCGAGGATGGGGAGACGCCGCCCCCTGTACTTGCGCCTACTACATCCCGCATGTCTCTCCATGAAGTCACAAAAGCCTTCCAGAAGGTGCCTTCGTCGTCTTCTTCCAACTCGAATCAGAATCGGAATCACGTCTCCCCGCCTTCGACGAACAATACCCCTACTCGTTCCCCGTATCCTTATTCGCCCATGCTTCCTAATGCGATGAGACAACATACCTATGACCACTACTCCCCCATGATGAGTCATTCACCCAGTCCAGCTGTCGTCTACTCCCACCCGTTGACGTCCAGTCCTGTGCCAAGCAGAATGAACGTCAATGGCCACACGCAGATGTACCAGACACCCCTTTGGATTCCCCAAGCAGGGTCTACACCTGGAAACCCTGGCAATGTCATGCGACCGATGATGTCTCCCTATACCGCACCTATGATGCCCTATCCAGGTCCCAATGCCCCTATGTACGCGCCACATCCTATGGGTACGATGCATCCCCCTCCGCCGCCACAACCACCTGTCGGTACAGCTGCTGGACGAGGTCGAGGTGTGCCAATGATGAGCCCTGCGATACAGCACGCCCATACCCACACAGCTCCACCGATGTATGCGAGTAGTCCTGTGATGATGCATATGCAGCCTATGCAGCCGCACCAGAACCATGGTCCTGCTGGTGCGTATATGAATGTTCCCCTTCAGCCTACTGCTGGGCCTGGAAGAGGACAACCTCGGACGGATATGTCACAGGCCCCTCCGCCGCAAGCTGCGAACGTGACTGGTCAGCAACCCCACCACCCTCCGGCTTATAATCCCGCTACTTCTTTTGTTAGGTCTACATGGTGAACTTTGTCTCTTCTTTGTGCACTAACTAGCATACATGTGTTTTAAGCTTTTCTCTCTGCCAACTCATTCTCATTTCTTTTTCTTGCCCCGCCGCACTCGTTTTGCATTTTCTTGTCATATTTGTTTTTCTATAAGTAAATCGCTGTTGTTCATATTGCACACAATGTTCAACTTATATTCACATGTGCGCCCATACGATCAAAACCTGTGCGCGACATGAGGGATATTATGAATGGTATAAATTCATTTGAAGATATATATGCAATCAAATGAGAATAATATGGAACATAATTGTCTATACCGCGAGTTCGACGGCTTTCTCAGCTGCCTCGTCCAGGCTATCAAAGGCCACGATCTTAAGACCGGACTCTCTGATCATTCTGTAAAGCATTACGCATCAGCAATTGCACCCCACCAATTTCTGACAAGACTTACTGCTTAGCCTCTTCTTCCTTGGTGCCCTTCAACCTTACAATGAGAGGGATCTTGAGGCCCAGCTCTCTTGTGGCCTTGATGACACCCTCAGCAATATAGTCACAGCGCATGATACCACCGAAAATGTTGATGAAAATGCTCTTGACCTTGGGGTCAGCAAGCAGAATCTCGAACGCCTTCTTGACGGTCTCAGGGGTAGCACCACTGTGTACACAATGAGAACACACACAGAGACATGTTGAAGAAGATACACACCCTCCAACGTCCAAGAAATTCGCAGGGTTACCACCGTGGAGCGAGAGAACATCCATGGTGGCCATAGCAAGGCCAGCACCGTTGACTAAGCACCCGATGCTGCCGTCGAGTTTGATGAAGTTCAGGTTGGCTTTCTGGGCTTCAACCTCAGAAGGCTCTTCCTGGGAGATATCTCGAAGGGCAAAGATATCCTTCTGACGGAACTCCGCATTGTCATCGAACCCGAACTTGGCATCCATGCTGAAAATAGATTGGATATGCAGCTGGACACGGTTAAGTCAACACCTACCAGAGAACCTCGCCGTCCTTGGCGAGGGCCATAGGGTTAATCTCAATCTGGGTAGCATCTTTGTCCTTAAAGATCTTGTAGAGGTTGATGAAGATGTCGGCGGCTTGAGATTGGGTCTTTTCGTCGCTGAATCCGAGTTTTTTCGCAACTTCGAGAGCCTCGGCCTTGCTTAGACCCCTTTCGAAGTCGATTGGGGTTGTGATAATAGCATTGGGATCTTTGGCAGCGACTTCCTCAATGTTCATACCACCCTGTGCGGAAGTAACAAGGACAACGCCCTGGGTCTTTCGGTCATTGAGTACAGCAACATAGTACTCATGAGCCGGCTCACGACGCTCAGCAAGCATGACCTGTGGATCGTGGACATAAAAGAGCTGAGCTAGAAGCACCTTGAAATTGGAAATCGGACGTACGGCATTGCAGATGCGACCTGCAGCTCCCGTTTGTTTCGTGATAAGTTTGGAACCGATCATTTTTTCTGCATATTCTTTCGCTTGTTTAGGACTGTTTGAAGGGAAAGATGGAAGCGAGAGGTCAGGTTATGGTATGACAATGCCCAGAACGTTCCGAAATTGCCCACCTTTCGACCATTTGGACACCTCCCTGCAGACCAGTGTCGAATCTGCCCTTTCCACGGCCGCCAGCGAGGACCTGAGCCTTAATGACGAGTTTGTCGCTGCCTTTGGAACGGAGTTAGGAAAACCGGACGCGGGGTCATAACACGAAGTGTGAGGTACCGAAGTTCTTCGCAACATCAAAGGCCTCTTGGGGCGTCTTCGCGGCGACACTCTTTGGGGTTGGAATTCCATACTACGAAACCAAAATAAGAAAACGGGACGTTGTGGCAGAAAAGAGCCAGCTTACGGAGTTCAAGAGATTCATGGACTGGTATTCATGGATCGACAGGAACCGCCTCTGGCTTGCAGATGCAGCCTACATTCTTATCAGCAGAATTCTGGACAAGAAGTAGAGAACATACGCGCGCGAGAACGCCCGCTTTTCTAATGGTCGAGAACATATTAACTGGAGGTAGTCTATGCAAGAGAAAGGGCGATGGTAAACCACTGACAGCATACCAGGTTGGGATCGTGCTTAGTCAGCAGCTATCTGTTACCGGAGCCCCGGAGACGAGGAAAAGCTTTCCTTAACCAAAGTGACGATGACGGATGTCGCCTGCGGTGCGCTTCCTGTCTCTCACCCAGCGGTTCCTTGTGGACACGCTGCAGGCAAGGCTTTGGGAGAGCGACATCTATCCTCCCCTTGAGTTCGGACGGGTCTAACACTTGTGGGTCGCCCGAAATTAGGCGGAGGAATACCTGTATTCAATAATGACCAATAATTTTGTCCAACACGCTCAGCCGAGTGGCAACGTTTTGATTTTTGCGCTGAGGAACTAGGGCAACTCGAGTGGATGATAGGGTGGGATGACTTCGCCTTTTACGCATTGCTGTCGCGGTTAAGTTGGAATGAGCAGCAATATAAATAAGTCGAGTGCCACTTGGCCCGATCATCATTCGTCACTACGGACTTCAGTATGCAATCTGAACTTTCTTCTTCACAGCCATCCATGCCTTCGTCAACAAACGGTATTACGCCTCGACCCGACTTCAGCGACCCACGGCAACAACAGCTGTCCGTCGCTAAGACTGTTCTGCTTCAAGCGGTCGATCTTTTGGACAATTACCTGACATCCGATGAGCAGCTTACCGTAAGCTCGAAGTATCTTCCCGGGTCTACCATCGGTACACACCAAACCCCATAAACCCGTTTAATGCCACTGAAATCTTCCCGAAATCTTCTCTTTTAGGCAAGCACCTGCGCCATGCCCGGGACCACTTTGTCCTGCTTGCAGCTTGTACGTTGCACCCCCCACCATATATTCTATCGTATGACGCTCGCATTCGGAATACGCCAATGGAGACCAGCCGCGCCAGTGCAAAGGAGGCTCTTCTCGAAGCGATAAAACAGCTTGAGGATGTCGTCCCTACCGCAGACATGAATGCACCTATAACACTCCATGCAGTAACTCCCCATATGCAGGAATTCCAATCTACTTTCGGGCGAGAAGTGAGATGACATTCTCAGTTCCCTGAAGGGTCTTCTAACAACTTTTCCCATAGCTATGGTTCGCCAGCCTTCATTGCGTGCATCATTGGTCAATGGTAAGTGATTGAGTAGATGCGTATGGTCCTTGCTTATTTACGTTTGCGGCACCAGGTCCGAGTGATCGCCGGAGAATTGGTATGTGCTGAATCGCGACTGATAATCATTCTGGCTTACCGCAGTTGGAACCAGAACATTAAACTCACAGAGGACTTCGGATTTGCCCCATCTACTTTGGTATATCAGGGTAAATCAGGCACTCTACTTGCGCCCCTCTCATAGCCTGACTGATTGTCAAATACCATTCAGACCGTGAAGCACCTTTAGGAAAACCGAAAATATAGGTACATGATTAATTTTACATCTCGAATGTCTATACACTCCCCATGTACTGCCGGTTTTGTTAGCTGGATATATATCGTATGCGAGTACAACGGACTGTGCATTGGCAGATGAGTTATTTTCGGACGTTCTTGACAAATAAAACCCTAGCACGTGCGGTTCATTTCATTACAATTCCGTGAGGCTCTGCCGTTTGCTGGGATAAACTTGTCAACTCCTCCTCTCGATGCAATAAATACCTTCACTACATACCTTGAAGGATGTCGGAAAGAATGCTGCCCATTGCGGGCGAACAAAAGAAACGCGTCGTGAGTCTCGTACATTTTATCCGCCTCCCTGGATCCCACATCACCTCGCTCAGGATATTGACTTGCCTCGCTTCAATCCCAGTGCTATTTTTTCGATTCTGACATTGGCGGGTTCCACTATGGACCAGGACATCCGTAAGTGATGCTCCCGGAAGTTTTCTACGAGCCTAATATTTATTTTATTTGCTATCACTACAGAATGAAGCCAACGCGCATACGCATGTGCCATTCTCTTGTAATGAATTACGGGCTCTACGAGAAAATGGAAATATTCGTAGGTCAACGTACGCCAAGCTCCTACTCAGCGAGCTGATAATCTTGTTCCGCACTGCCGTTGCATATATTACTCCGCATTTGTAGCGCGCAAAACCTGCAACAAAACGCGAAATGACCCAATTTCATTCGGATGACTACGTGGAATTCCTTAGCAAGATCACACCGTCAAACATGAACTCATTTGTCAAGGAGCAACACAAATGTAAGTTGCACTTCTCCACGTTGCCTTGTGCAGTTTCGGGGTTTCTTGACAATTGTGGGATGGTAATTTAGATAACGTCGGAGATGATTGTCCCGTATTTGATGGCCTGTTCGACTACTGTTCCATCTCGGCTGGTGGTTCTATGGGTAGGTCGACTTTCTACTCATTTGTCGAAGTTTCGCATACTTATCCGCCTTGTAGAGGGAGCTGCTCGACTTAGTCGTGACAAATGTGACATAGCTATCAACTGGGCTGGAGGATTGCATCACGCGAAAAAGAGTGAAGCTAGTGGATTTTGTTATGTGAATGGTGGGTCAGATGGTCCTTGCGTCTCCTGTGAAATCTCAGCAGTGCTGTCACTTTTTTAGACATCGTACTTGGAATTCTAGAGCTGTTGCGGTATGTGCTGGCACATCAAATATGAAGGTGCCTATCACTCATGGCTGACTGACGAAATCTTCCCTGTAGATATCATAACCGCGTTTTGTACATTGATATTGACGTCCATCATGGAGATGGTGTGGAAGAGGCGTTCTACACCACTGACCGTGTGATGACTGTCAGCTTCCATAAATATGGGGAGTACTTCCCTGGCACAGGTGAACTACGGGTGGGTGATCATATCGCTGTCAGATGATACGGCGCTTGAGCGTATTTCTGCATTTTGTAGGATGTTGGTGTGATGAAAGGGAAGTATTATGCACTGAACTTCCCCCTTCGCGACGGTATCTCAGACGAGAATTACAAATCTGTTTTCGAACCCGTGCGCTCCTTCTGTTTTGCTCTCATCGCATAGCTTGACTTGTCGAATCATCAGGTTATTCGACAAGTGATGGAGTCGTATGATCCATCGGCGATTGTCCTTCAGTGTGGTACAGACTCATTGTCCGGAGATAAACTTGGTTGCCTTAATTTGTCGATGCGTGGTATGTCGGTTGTCTCTTTCAAGGTTATTGTTCTGATGCTTGTATCCAGGACACGCAAACTGTGTGCGGTTCGTCAAGTCCTTCAATAAGCCGCTATTACTTCTTGGAGGTGGTGGATATACCATGCGAAACGTCAGCCGCGCGTGGGCCTATGAAACTGGCCTAGCGGCGGGCTTCGAACTCACTCCAGGTAAGTCTCTAGGTGTGAGAGAACAACACTTAGGACTTATGTACCACCGTAGATATTCCTGTAACCGAGTACTACGAGTACTTTGGTCCGGACTACAAACTCGATGTGAAATCGTCTAACGTAGACGATATGAACACACCAGCTTATCTCGAGCGCGTCAAGCGGATTGTAATGGAAAATTTACGACACATCGGTGGACCTCCAAGCGTACAAATGCAAGGTACATATCTGTTTCCCTTCATATGTATAATTCACACTCCTTTTCTTTATAGACCGGCCCAGCATGCCTATTGACGAGCTGATGGACGATCCTAATCGTGATGAAGACGAGGACGATCCAGACGATCGACGACCTCGACGCCTTCTCGATTCACGAATACAACCTGACGGTGAGCTCTCGGATTCGGAAGACGAAGGTGATGGCAGACGCGATCATGCAAGTCATCGTGGGCGGGGTCACAGCAGCGACAGCGATAACAAGCTCAAATTCGGTATGGGCGTCGGGATCCTCGCTTCAAGTTCGGCAAACACACACGGTGTTGGACCGAGCGGGCACACGACCGCTGTCCGCGTGCTCTCGTCAAGTGCAGCAGCAGAAGATATGTCGACAGAGGCTCCCGAAGGAGATATGGATCTGGATGTAGAAGATACTCCGCCGTCGGTTCAGGAAAACGGTGTGAAGACCCATACAGTAAATGGGAGGTCTGGTGCGACCCCATCACCGTCTCCCCCAAAGGAAGAGAAGGGGTCAGAGAAAGAAGCTGGTGACATGATTTTGGACGATACCCCTGCTAATCTTGAGCCCTCCGAATCGAAATCATCTACGCCACCTCCTCCGCCTGATGCGGCAGCTGTATCTGTATAGAACACTTGTATATTTCTTGCTCGCTTTCGGGATTGCTGTTTTATACTTTTTTTACGTGGTTTTGTTTTAGCTGTACCGAGTTCCCCCATGAATGACATGGATCTGTTACCGCACGTGATGCCAATCTAAAACTGCAAGACTTGAGTCACTTACTTGCCATCTTCACTATACAATTTGTTTGAACCACTGCTTGCAATGTCTGAGGGAGAACGTCCGTCAACGCCACCCACAAGAATTATGGAAGCCACAGGGCTACCAACGACACCGAACCGAATACGACAAATCGAGATCAACAGGTTGCGAGGTCATTTCCCCTTCCGCTTCTTATATTCAAGTGACATTGATGCCTAGGTACAGCAAAGGCTGCACAACGGCAGAAAGAAGCTGAGGCTTCCCCGTCAAATATACCCAACGCCCATAATAAACGACCGCTTAATGTCACTACGTCTCCAACCGCAGGTCCTTCAAAGCCGCAGCCGCTAAAACGCGACTCCAGGCTTGGGAAGTATTTTGAATATGACCTTTCTAAAATGGTCAACACAAAGGGAGGTTTCCTTGTTGAAGATGGACAAGAAGTGGATGAGGAACGGATACGGAAGGAGAAAGAGAGGGAGAGGGAAAGAGCGAAACAGGATCAGGAGCCTCGTACGTCTACTATGTTACCTTTTTAAAGGTGGGCGGGACTGAAAACGATTGTAGCTATATCTCTGGACCCTGCGCAGGCATTGAAGTGCAGAGAATGCCAGTCCCTTGACATTGACCATCAATTTCGGAAAGTATTTCGATGCCTAGTATGCAAGAAGTGTCAGAATGACATGCCAGAGAAGTATAGTCTACTGACGAAAACAGAGTGCAAAGAAGTGTGTCCCATGTTAGCTGCTCTTTCCCTTGAATCTGATAGCAAGTAGGACTATCTGCTGACCGACCCCGAGCTGCGGGACGAGGAAGCTATGCCACATTTACTCAAGGCCAATCCACACAAATCTACTTATGCAAACATGATGTTGTACGTCCGCTATCAAGTAGAAGAATTCGCCTGGAAAAAGTGGGGATCTCCGGAAGCGCTTGACGCAGAGTATGAACGAAGAGTAGCGGAGAAGAAAAAGAAAAAGAATAAGAAATTCGAAGAAAGTTTGCGGGAGCTAAGGAAGAAAACCAAGGAGAGCATATGGCAGCGTCGGAAGGATGAAGAGCACAAACACTCATTTGGGCCGACTGAGAAGGGGCCGAACGGCGTAACGATGCAAATATGCCATACCTGCGGATTTACCCTGGAATTTGAAGAGTTATGAGGATGTGGCGGTCGCTTCAACTTCATTTACTCCGAAATTTGGCAAATTTCTGCCCCAGTGAGACGGTACGTCATTAGGATTCATGCCTGAGCAAGAGGCAATCAAATGCTGATCATGACTAGATATTATTAGTCGGAAGAACACGTTCTGTCAAGGACGACGCGTATGTTAATGAACCGAGTGCTCGTGATTTGCGCCTTAGAGAAGCCAGATGCCGCTCTTACCAAGCGTAAACCCTCGGTGTTGAGGCGGAGATCCCTTGGCGATCCCTTCCTTACAGCTTCAATAGGAACGAGTAGATGACTGTCGGCCAGTCCTGATACTTCTTCTCGTCATGTATACCCTCAAATAGCATGATTTTACGCTCGCCGAGCAGAGAGGTATTGACCGGTGCTCCGGCAATCAGAGATGCCGGTGAGCAACTTGAAATACGACACTGAAGTTGTTAGTGCAGAGCTCTCCCATATTTACGGATCAGTACTGTCCTAAGCTGCGGGTGCAGATCAACTGTTATCTCATTATCTCTTGTCTGTGCACTACCAGCAGATACATTGAACAATCCGAGTCAAATATACGCGACGCAGCAAGGTCAAATCATGTCAGGCGAAGCGAACCAAGTCGAACACGAGCAAATTTCGACTTCTTTGGAAGTAGAGAAGATCGAAGTTAACTTGTACCGGTCCAAGTCGTTATGGGTGCCTTTACGAGCCCGAGGCGTGTTCGGAGGGTTTGTGTCGACTTCTTGGCCACACATGGCTCGACTAAGCTGATTAGGACCTTGTGATGTAGACAAGTCATTAGCCAAGCACTGGTATCAGCAACAAACTGCGTAGAGCCGCAGTTCTCTCTCCATGTGAGACCAAGCATTCAAATCTTGCAGCATCAGAGTCTAACCTGACATTTTAGTCTCTACATGTACGCGCCTTCCAAGCACAAATTCTTGGAACTCTGACAGAATCTCCCCTAAGTGCTATTTTCTAACAAGCGCCTCACCATCCACACCTATTGTTTACGAAGTCGACCGCGTCCGCAATGGCCGTTCCTACGTCACACGAGCCGTCAAAGCAGTCCAGAATGGGCGTGTCATCTTCGTCATGATGTGCTCCTTCCAGAAACCGGAGCCTTGGCAGCCTGGGCACCAATGGCCTATGCCCTCTGTTCCACCCCCAGAAGAATGTGAACTTGACGAGGATCGGTACACAAGATTGGCACAAAGAGAGGGGTTGCATCCAAATGTTGCAGAGATTTACAGTTCAATGGCTGTGGTACGTCCGGCGTGTCAAATCTGCGAATGCCTGGGTTTTTTGTTGACGATTGTGATAGGAACGGAGTCGTAGTCCAATTGCGGCCAGGATAGCCAAAGAACACGACGTTGCAGAAGATGGAACAATTCGTTACATGTATTGGATGAAGGCGAAAGATATACTCAAGTATGAAGCACCTTTCCAGAAAGTGAGATGGCGCACTTTTTCACTAGTTTGGGACTTCTAACATGTGCATCCGGGTAGTGTATCCTGAGTTATCTCTCCGACATGTACTTGTGCGTCTAAAGGTGCATCTCATATCTCGCCAGAGGACCAACTGACAATCGTGGTTAGCATTTCGTCCGCTGCCAAAATCCTTGGACTCAGACGAGGAGGTCGAGGCTCAAACGCACTCAGCATGGTTGTGAGTGATCTCTATCTCTAGCCCCTTCATTTCGCATAGACTAACCTAACCATACTAGTCGACTTTGGACCACACGATCTGGTTTTACAAGTAAGTTCAAAACCCACCCCCAAACGAGGTTCATTTCTCCCAACCGATGTCACCCCTTCATTCTCCAGCGACGACTTTCACTGCGGGGACTGGCTCCTTTACGTCGTAAGTCTCACACTTTCCACCCAGAGATACAAATGAAACTCACGCAACATTGGCATTTCTTCCACGCCCACACCACTAGATGCATTCCCCGCGTACAGGCTCCGGCCGCGGGGTCGTTCATGGCAGGGTACGTTCCCTCATTCCCATCCGCATTCTACGCAGAATTTCACCATATCACATCATTCTATCCAACTCAACCTAACCCTAATTAAACCTTAAACATTGGCCATGATGTATTACATCCCGATTCGGGGCCGGGTGCGGATATGTGCTACTTATTGTATTGCAGATCTACACATGCGACGGAAAACTGGTCGCCGTAACGTCTCAGGAGGGCGTGGTCCGCGCAGATGTTCGTGGTCCCCAATCCTTCGACCAATCAAAACAAGGATCTCCGTCCGTGAAGCTCTGACGAGGGGCACCCGTATATGGTTTCAACTGGACGATTACTAGTGGTGTAGGACGCCACACGGACCAAAACTCGATGGGAATGTTGTTGACTGGACGAAGCATAGAGTGTATGGGTCGATCTCTCCTGGTTGACTTTGGAAAGCAGGGATGGAGAGGGGACGGATCGGACTGTCTTGACATGTGGTTCACCACGTACATCCTCCGACTACATATCTTACATTCTTGATATTCCGGGGAATTTAATCGCATCCCACTAATCCACACAATTGAATTGTAGTGCATAGGGATATTGCTTTATTTTTGGTGGTATGTCAGGAAACAAAAACGAGTAGTCTCCAATGTCCATTCCATATCACCGGAGACAATGCCCCCGGTATCACGATCCTACTGTTGGATGGGTTTAAGCTGCAAGTTCACCGTCCCTGTTCTGAAATGGAACGAAGATCAGAAGCGAGAAGATGCAAGGCCGTACTCTGCATCACACTCAGGGGTTGAGAAGGAATGTGGGCAAAGACAATAGTCGTCGAGGTTTGTTTATGGCACGCTGAGCAAACCCTTCAATTTTGCGGGTGTGATTCTATCGCAGAAGTCCGGGTAGAGTAAACCGTCATCAAGGATGGGGCATACAGTACCCGACAGTTATGGAGAATGCGTGGATATATTGTATGTTTGAACATCGGTACCGGTCACACGACCTGACTCGCGCGATGTCCATCCAAGTCACCTTTTTCCACACTCGACGGGTTACACAACAGGATGAGATATCAGAGAGTATACAACAATATCGCGCAACGCAACATTGTTTATGAATGATAGCATGGGAGGAAAATTAGACTAGGACGGAACAGCGACATAAGAGAATGTGGATGTGAAGGGCTCGAGTTGAATGCGTGCGATATGCAATGCATGCGGAGAACTCAAAAATCATGTAGAATAACTAGAAACGACGACATAGTATCTAGTTCTTTCTACGGAATGAGCAACCTGGAACAGAGATGCAGGGTGAGTACGTGAGTGGAACCAGTGTCTCGGAGAATGAATACCCACCTTCGGTCAGCCTCGCCTTACCACCAGTGGGTTGGCATAGAATGCTCGTGCACGAAGCGCAGACAACGACGGTCTGGGCATGCGAGAAGACGGTAGTGATGGAAAAGCAGCCTATGAAACAAGAGGAAGGGGGAATTAGTTTGAGATGAATAAGCAAGGGAGGGGTTACGATCCAAACGCAATCGCAAACCCTCGAGGAAAACTGTACGCACCAGGGCACTTGACGTCCATGAAGTAGGAGTTTGGTGACTGCACAAGGCGTTTGAGCTTGTGCTGCTTCTTCTCGTACTCGGGAGAGGGGTTAAGCAAATCGACGGCGAGAGTCTGATGGGGGAGGTGGGTTCAGAAAATCGCGTGTCGGCGACGATGAGGGATATGCGTACCATTGTTAAGGATTTTGAAGTGGCTGATGTGGATCAACGAGTACTTTTTTTTTTGAGGTGGCGAACGCACTGAACAGCGATGGCACCAAGTTCTGTGGATAGAAGAAAACAAAGTTTGAGCGGCGGGCTAGCGGGGTTTGAAAAACGGTTTCTGCCGATCGCTCATTGACTCCCATCGATTCAAACTAACTCAGATCGAATGTCCGTCTGTTTCGAAAAATATGTGTGATCGACAGGCCGTTGCTAGTGACGTGTCGAAGAGTGCGTCCGATGTGGCTAGAAAATGTCCCAGAACCAGGTGAATTTGCAGTGGGTCTCGATCTGAGTTCTTAATGACTGTAGTACAGCCACAACGAAGCTTGTTGATCAGTGAAGATATCGAGGACGATATACAATAACAAGTAGTAGTTGAGGGCCACAACATCAGAAACCAGGACGCAACGCCATGGATACCTTAATTGTCGATGTTAAATTGGTACTCTTCCGACTGAGGAAGACAGGGAAGGTGGACCAGAACATTCTATTGTGTCGTCGACGTGGCGTGAGGACGCAAAGTGGGTTCCCGAGTGGGTGAAGGCTGGATCAAAAATAAAACAAGGTAACTGGGAAGAAGATGAAAGACATCAGAGTGTATCGGAGGTAGAGTGCGACTAGTTATTGTCTTTTGAGACGAGCCCTGTTCTGGGACAAGAACAAAAGGGACGACGAGCCTGAAAAGGGATGAGGTAACCACGCGTTGGCATTTCTCCTTGTTCTTGCTTTTTGTCCCAGACAGGATATGGAAGAAGCTAGGAGGATTGGAAATCAGAATCACGGCATGGATTACAGGAGTTCATCCGGTATAAAGACCCGCATCTCTCGCCGTTTCATTTAACCACCCAGGTTTGGTTTTCTTTCTCCCCGGTCCTATCCTATTTCCAGACCAGGTTAGTGTTTGCATCTGCCTCAATCGTAAGACATCCGCCCTGACTCTGACTCGTGCCCCCTTTGCCTTCGCCTCCGCTTACGCAGCCGTAGGCAAGTCTTCTCGATCACTGACCCCGCGCTTCATAAAGCTGACCCAGCCTCCTTTCTCTTCGTATACAGACTCCCTCACTCAGTGCTGCACCCGTCCTTGCATTTACACGGCTGTTTATCTCCACGACCCTCGCTAGCTGCTCCCGCATCTCCATACTCTTCGCGCGCCACACTACTGCATCTTTATCGCCGGTCGATAATCCTTTCGCTCCGCATCCACTCTCCTTATATATATATATCTCTATCATTATTCTCTTCTCTTCACGAACATCTCCACAATGGCCGCTTCCACTTCCGCCAACCTTTCTCAGACCGTCGCTCATGCCATCTCCTTCCTCACTCGTCCTCTTATGGACTCCCTTTCCGCCTCCACCATCATCAAGCTTCAGATGATTCTTGAGGCCAACCTCATCCCATATTACGCCCCGACTTGGGATATTAAGGAACCCCTTCGTGGTTCCGGCCGCCGCTGCCTCACTTTGTCCCCCTCTACCTTGCCTCCCCGTCCCATCTACGCTACCTGCAATGCCATCAACATCCCTTGGGACCAGTGGATTACTGCTCTTGGAGGACGCGAGTTCGACTTCTTCGTCGACCCCGGTTGTGTCAGCCTCCGGTTCACAGGGGCGCCTGGCTCCGAGTCAAAACTCATTACCGTTTGGGCAGACGAACTGCCTTCTCCTGCAGTTGCCACTCCCAATCCTCGCTACCCTGCTCAGTTCGCTCTACCCAGGAAGACCTTCTCCCAGCAACTCTCGGAGGTCGATGCCGAAGAAGACGAGGAGCTCTTCACCATGATTGCCGACCAAGTCAGGGCACCCACTTGGCTGACCCCTGTGGTCGACAAGTACCCTGTCGCAATCCGATCGACATCCCCTCTCTCCAGTGTCACTCCCACTTCCCGTTGTAGCTCTCGTTCGTCCAACTCTAGTTCCGGGTTCTCTTATGAGACCTCGAGCTCCGGCTCTTCAAAGTCGGGCGGCGAGTACAAGCAATCTCGCAGAGAGAGAGCAAGGCAGTCACGTGTATTCGTCGATACCTCCAAGACCGAGGTGACCCCTTACGACGGCGGAAAAACCACCGTGCTCACTGGCGGCGTCATGCTCGGTGGTGGCCCCAAGGCAAAGAAGTCAACAAAGCAGCAGCAACAGGCCCCCATGACGACATGCAACAGCTGGCGTTCTGTTCGTGTCTAAACATTCCTATTCACCTCGATCACTATACGGCATCATTTCATTAATATTCGCGACGCACATGAGACTATTTCGGAAGCTGTTTCAAGTCTCTATGCCACCTCATGATCCTCGACGACGATGTGCCATTCTTCCATCGATGTTTTCACGAAGCCTCATTCTCGACCCTTGTTTCCGCGCGCAAAACGTTTTTTTTTATCTCAAGGACTCTACAACAGCAGCATCTTTTCTTTTTATTTACTTCATAACAAACACTGTTTTGTGGCATCTTGCATCTTATATCTCTCTGTATTTTGCATCTTCCCCATCCTTGCTTGCTTGTTCGTGTAGCAAAGTACACTCTTCCGTCCGCCCCTTCCCGCCTTCCTCCCGACCGCTGTATCCCTTCACGAATTCCAAACCTGATGTGCATTTAATATCTTACTCTTTTCTCTTAATTATTTTCTTCGTTCCTCGGTGGTTTATGGGGCATAATACGTACTGTTTCTCCTTTCTTACCTCCGATCGGTCTTTTCGTTTCGGCTGGTACTACGGTACTCTGCCCACCGATGCTTGCTTTTCAAATTTTGTATTCGTTATTAAACCTGTCGTTCCGATCGTTTATCGGTATCTTGTCGGAACCATATCCAGTCCCCAACAGAGCTTGTGTTCAGGACTGTATAACCGCTTGCAGTAATACAATATAGCTGCTAAGCCTGACCAAATAAAGGGAACCAAACGGAGTGACAGGACGTGATGAACACTGTCTTCCTGACTCAACTATTTTACAAAATATCGGCGTGTGTAGCATAAGCTCCCCGTGCAAAAACGGAAGGACCGACCGACGATGGAGCCGAGGGAAAATTGGGGCAGTGCTGATCATTCCATCGAGCTTAACACCCACTTGTCTAGGAAAATTGTTTCGTTATGCACAAATCTCCAAATGCACAAATTTCCAAGTGGAAAATTTCAAACGCAGCGCGAATGATGGAGTCGGAAAATCTGGAGCCGTAGGTTACTTCCGCCCCTCCATTATAAAAGCTGTCCATGGCCATGTCGTTTCGAGCAGTGATGTAGTGATACAGAAGATCCCCACTCATGGGGGTGGCCGTTTTGGTCGGTGGGAAACACCGAAGTCAACAAACTTGGAAAACGACGGGATATCTTCTCAGGGGTAAGCAATGGAAGAAAGACATTCAGACGCGAAATATTGCCTAGACTGGATTGTCCAGGCGTCGGTTTAGAGGAATGGTTGAGGCGACTCTAAGTTCTTAAAGCTCGGCCGCTGGCGTTGCAGTGTCAGGTCATCGACGTCGATGAAGGACGGCAATGTGGCGGTGCGTCGTGTGCCTGACACGGTGTTGATTCGACCCTTCATTTTCGCTCGGAATCTTGACAACAGAAAGGGGTTCGGGCACGAAGAACGGGTAAAAACGACAGAAGTGACTGTACCCGCCTCGATATTCCGTGGATGCAGGTGTAGAAGGTCGAGACAGGTGGAGCAACGCCAGTAACAATGACTACAAGGAAAATGGGTCTTAGCGATCAGGCCATAGTTCGTTCTAGATGTGGCGCAGCACTGGGAACGAAGACACAAAAGAACACATGGTGCCCAAGGTTGGATACCACGAGCTCAGCCATCCGTTACCGGCGGAGACTGCGTTTCCCTCTCCAAGAACAAACGTTGTCCCTCTGGTCCACTTATTTTAATACAAGTAAAGACCCCGTTTCACATGCAGTCACAAGAAAGAACTCGTGAGCATGATGAGTCCACTTTCCAATGAAGGATTTGGAAAGCCCACGGGTCCCTGTGAGGGCGATATGGACAAGCCCACGTCGTACGTCCATCTACGTCAAATAGGCGGAAAACCTTTGTCGACTGTATGGGCCTAAGAGTACCGCCCCATGGGATGAAACATCGGTTCGGCGAGGCAGGTATCCAATCAAGAACCGGTATGATGGCCCTTTACAGCTTTTTACAGCCTGCCAGCAGAGAACTTGAGACTCCACTGTTTGCAGGGCGAACAGGTAAACAAACCCCAATATGTCGTCATGTGAGGGGCACTTGAATCATAAGAGGGTTAGGTGTGTAGGTTTGCGTCCGTAAAGAGCGGCTGGAATTTTGTGATTAACAGAGTAGGAAATCGTAGAGGACTATAACTGAAAAGCATACATACTGCTTTAGTGTGTGTAAGCTATCCAAGCCAGAGAATGTGAGATCGCTAAAAATAGCGTTATCGGAGACCATGACCCAAGAGCAGATGACGTCGGCGCATTCCTGGCGTCCGATTGGTGGAGTATGAAGTCGTACCCCGCACTGCTCCTCCGTAGGACCGGGTGTACTATGGCCTATATAAGCACTGTGTTGGGATCATTGCACAGTTGTATAAACGCATTGCTTCCTCCACGAGAGTCTCCCATCACACCTGTGAGTGTGTGCACAGGACCAAATGACGGCGAACACAATCGAACAGCAGAAGACTCTTTATTCGCAGCAAGTGGCCGCGCACACCCTCCGCCAGTGGTACTCAATCCCTTTTGTGCAAATGAGGTCGGGGAAGGATATGAAAGACAGTTCGCCCAATCCGCCAAGACGGGAAACCGTTCCATGTTCTGGCGCCGCCAATGGTACTAGTACAAACGGAAGCTGCGGTCAGAACGATACCAAAGGTGTGTCGTTGAACACTGTCTGATCCGTCTTCAATGCCCCTTGATTTCAATGCGGTCCCTAGAAGCGATCCGAGTCGTTGACTATGCGTGGTCCCCTCATAAGCATAATCGAAACCACAAAAATACATGAATACATACCAAGATTCCTCTGCAAAAGTGGTGAGTACTTCACAAATAACATTGTGTAAAACCCCAGTCTTACGAAGTGTAGTGACACTATTTCAGTGGACATGTTTAGACCCGCAGTGGCAATCACTCAGATTTTGCAGCGTATTTGAACGGTCTTTGTTACAGATCGGGTTCATTCCGTTGTCCTGTCTAGATTCTATATTTATTTTGTCCCATGAGGAAGCCTAGAAGGGGATTCCGCCAGAGTTAATCCAACGCGAAGGCTTTGAAGACCAAGCAGTAGGCAACCTCGAGAGTTGTACCACATCGTCGTGATTCCCAGCTGTTATCCGCGGATTATTTATGGCATCCCCCGTATAATCAATCCGGTTCTGTTTCCAGGATTTCGCGGTGAGGCGACGATGAATCGATGAGATAGACACAAAAATCAAAGTCAGAAACGTGTTGTGCTGACAGCACTTACAGCGAATATTCTCGAGTGCCATTGGACTACAAACCCACTTTCGAGGAAGCGAGGGTGAAGGCCAGGACAGACGGCAAAGCGGAGGACGCGGGTTTATAGCTAGTCACGTGCGAGTTATCAGGGTCGCGACGGACGATCCTTGGCACAGCGTAAATAAGATGCGGGTCGATTGCAGGGTACTCCCCAATAAACATCTCACTATTCACCAAATTTCCTTCCTCTTTGCCTCTTACAGCGAGATCCGACCGTTCAAGCCAATGGCCATGTTCTCACTATCTACCCGAGGAGCAGGGGTCCAATTCAGTCGCACCTTGGCTACCCATGCATCGACACCTTCTGGGCTTGCTGCCAAAGTCACCCGACACAACTGGAGGCGGAAGGAAATAAAGGAAATTTATGATAGCCCATTGATGGATCTCGTTTTCCGTGCTGCCTCAGTCCATCGCCAACACCATGATCCCAGCAAAATCCAACTGTGCACGCTCATGAACATTAAGAGTGCGTACTCCCGCTCTAACACCTATTTGCTGCTGGCTGAGTCAGTGCATTTGTAGCTGGAGGATGCAGTGAAGATTGTAGGTTGACATTTCGGATACATTGGGTCAGCTCCTGACTGCATTAGGCTCCTACTGCTCGCAATCATCAAGGTATTCGACGCCCACCAAGGCTTCTAAGTTGCTCGAGCTCGATCCTGTCATTGAAGCTGCACGCAAAGCGAAAGAGAATGGTAGCACCAGGTTCTGCATGGGTGCCGCGTGGAGAGATCTATCTGGCCGCAAGCGCGGATTTGAGCGGATTCTCCAGATGGTCCGCGAGGTCCGCGGCATGGGCATGGAAGTCTGCACCACGTTGGGTATGCTAACCCCTGAACAAGCACGCCAGCTCAAGGAGGCGTAAGTCGAAGCGCTTTGGATTATATATGTTGCTGATTTCCCGATAGCGGCCTTACTGCGTATAATCATAACCTGGATACTTCTCGAGAATATTATCCACAGGTAAGCTCGTGGCTTGCCATCCAAGTAGATACTCAGGGTACCCCAGGTCATTACCACCCGTTCTTATGATGATAGGCTGGAAACTATCAACGCTGTCCGCGAAGCTGGTATCAGCGTCTGCTCGGGTGGAATTTTGGGACTCGGGGAATCAGATGCTGACCGGGTTGGCCTAATTTGGGAAGCTTCTTGGTGAGTCTGTATGGTGATTAACAATGAATTTCGCTCACTTGCGGCCCTGAAGTATGCCGGAACATCCGGAATCCTTCCCGGTTAACGCACTTGTGCCTATTCCTGGAACCCCACTGGAGAACAACGAGGTAACAGAGTATCCTGCTCGTATTATCCAATCGCGTTGACATCGCAACCTAGCGCGTCCCTTACCATACCCTCGTACGCACCATTGCAACGGCTCGCATCGTTCTGCCAACAACTATTATCCGTCTTGCTGCTGGAAGAAACACCCTTACAGAAGCCGAGCAGGCGATGTGTTTCATGGCGGGTGCCAATGCTGTTTTCACTGGTGAACAAATGCTGACGACCCCATGCTCACCATGGGACGAGGTTAGTCATTTCCCTGTTTGATTTTCAGAATAATGCTCAAATTGGTATAGGACAAGGCTATGATGGGCCGATGGGGACTCGAAGGCATGCGTAGTTTTGAGCAGACTAGAGTTGCCGAGAAAGAGGGCGAGAGGCTAGAGGGAACATCCTGTTCTCAACCCAGTACCAGGTCTGCTGAGAACCCAGCCAGTCTCTAAATTTGCATCCACTCTTTGTAAGGGTGAGGTCCTCACTACATCTCAGAGGTCTGGTCTAATCCCATCTGTATCAATGATGATAACATTCACACCCAGATGGAGAACTGTATACACGTTGTGATTTCACTTCTCATTTTGTATATTTGTGATTAAATAGATCTGTGTACTTGTCAGGTTTGCTGAGTGTTGTTGCAGGGTACTAGACCTGACACTCAAATGAAATAACTCCTTTTGCCATTTATGCATTGAACCTCTGTTGCAGGACTACTTCTAGAGACATAAATGGAGCACTAGGCAGAATGTTATTCTTGAATAGGTTTTGTTGCAAGTGTAAGTCTAAGATATGGCAGAACTTCTCTGGTTTAATTTATTATACATTAATAAATCAATATTAGCAATATTCAAAGTTAGCTGTAGCTGTAGCAAGTTCTAGAGCATGCTTACTAAGATAAATTTGTAATCTGTATTTTGGAACTCAGCTGACAGCTGATGTCTGGCCTTGTCTGGTTGATGTCCCCTTGATAATTTCTGAAGCCCTAGCTTGGGGTCTAGTTTTACTCTATATACCTTGGTTTTATTTAAAAGAATCATCAACATAAATCTGAACAAAAAAGTCTTGCTGAGGGTACCATGGATTTTATTTTGAATAAAGTCGAATAAAGAATCATATTGAGAATAAAACTCAGACACCTTTCATCTGATCTGTCTCTGGTAAATATGTCAGATAAGTATATATTTTTTTTTTAAATCCGAGTTTATTGCAATAGACTAGCTACTACAAACGGGTGCA